>NW_020871647.1:0-7500 GCF_003789085.1 Penaeus vannamei | reverse complement strand
GCAAAAAAGCCCAGGAGAGGCTGATCCAGGAATCCCTTGCTCAGTCGACTGAGACCAGTGTGGAAGATGAGGGGAGGAGCCTGTCTGAGTCACCGCAGTTGTTACCATCCTCCTCCCAGCAATCCGAAAGATAGCAATGATATAAATGAGAAAAGAGATTCGAACGATGCTAATGGGTGTGATGGGGAAGGTGGTTCTAATGCTCTTGCAGGAGAGGAACAACTCAAGATTGATTCATTGAATGGAAGTGAAGGAGCACAGTCTACTGCAAAGTTGAGTGTGGATGGAACGGAGGAGTCAGCTGTGGCAGTTGCTGAGCCCCAAAACATGAATTTGGAGACCGAGGTCACCCAAGAATCTCAGAGTATCTCAGACGCAACAAGACCAGAGACTGAAAAGGACGCAAAAAATACGGAAGGAGCAAGTGAATCCAACAAGAAAACAATAAACACAACAACAACAGTAACAGACAAAGACATCAAAAAAGTCATTAAGGACATCCACACCATTGATGTCTCTCCGGCAAGAGTGGGAGGCCTCCTGGCCAGCCTTGACGATCCTGAGCTGGCCAAGAGGTGCTCTGAACTTGCCCAGGAAATCAAGATCATGGCCCACCCTGTACACAAGATGTCCTTTAGGGAGTGAGTGTTTTTTTCTTTTTTTCTTTTTTTAAGAGGTAGAGGGAGGAGTGTTCTTTTATTTATCTATCTTTATATTATTTGTTTTTCTGTTTTTTTTCTGTAAGGCATTGATTCTCTGAATGGCTTTGCATTTCATTTTTCACTTTACTTCTGTGCTCCTTATCTTATATTTTTTTTTCTTTGTTTTCATGTATTTTCTTCTGGTGTATATATTCATATTTGTATATATATTTATTGTGTGTGTTTGGACATTATACTGTAATATTAATCATAATGATTAGGCTAAGAAAATGGTAGTAGCAGTAGTAATAGTAATAGATTTTTATGATTAATTTTGAAATTATTTATTTGTTTTTCATTTTATTTCTCCTTATTTCTCTATTTGTTTCCTAATGAGAACTTCGGTTGCTCTCTTTCATTCCAGATACTGTGACCATATGATCACCCCAGAAGTGGACTCGGCAGTCAAGACCCTGGTGACGATGCTGGTGAAGTTCCAGGAACGGCAGTATCAGCGCGATCCCATAAAGGCCAAAATCAGGTGAGTAGGTGTGCCATGGAATTCAGTAGACTATGTGTTTTAATATTTTCTTCTGTTCTGGATGAGAGGGGATGTGGGGAGGTGTGTAGTGCAATTCTGATTTTTTTTATTACTTTTTCATTTATGTATTTTTCAGCCTGTTAATTATATCTATTTTCTTATTGTGTGTTGCATATTTGATTATTTGTTACTGTAGTTATTATCTATTTATTTAAATGCACGTATGTGTTATTTGATGTATGTTTCTTTTAGTGTATTCAGGTTTGCTGGTACCAGACTGAAACGTTCTTACACATGCAGGCAAGTTATTTTAAAAAGCCATAACTTGTGCAGAAAAAATTTCAGTTTGTTCAAAAATGAGCGGTTCATTGTTGCACAACTGTTGCTTTGCTTTATGTAAGGTTAGTGATGGACAATACATTATTTGTACCACATGCCACTGGGGATGCCATGGGCGTACATTACATGCCCACTATGTGTTTAATTTAGTAATTGTTTTCACACATAGTTGGCTGCACAAGTACTCTGTAACTACCTGGCTCACCTGTTTCCCCTTTTTCTTGATTTTTGATAGTATTTTCTGGTGTTTAATATTGCTCTTAGTAATGTCACTAATGCTATAGTAATTATGATGTTTATGATAAGAATAACAGTATCAATATTGATAGCATTAGTAAAAATAAGTGTTTTTCTTGCAAACTCAAGGAAAGATGAAATCAGCTGAAGTCACAAAGTCTACTAATTAACTCCTTTGTGGCTAAGCACTGGTAGAGCCACCTATCTGTAGAGACATTTCACAAGACAGTACTATAAGGAACAGAACATTTTCCTGGGGGTATTGGGTGAAAGGGAGTTGTCATTGATAGCACAACCTAGTATGGTTCAGTTCAGTTCAAAGAGGCAGTTCGACAACTTTGCATGGCCAGTAAATAAGAATGGGAAAACTGCGTGGTGAAAACAGAAAAGCAATATATTTGCAGTTTCCAGTCTGGTGCGTGGATTGATGTTATAGATTATTTTGTATACATTTTTTCACTTTTACAATTGTTTGCCTGTTTTATTGACCAAAATATTAGTCATTCTATTTCATTGCAATAACAAAGATAACAGTAATGTAAATGATGCATGACACAGCTTATCTGATTAGTCTTGGTTCTTCCTTTCTCACAGACGGAGATACGTGTGTGGCCTGAAGGAAGCGACAAAACTGATGACAAAGATGTCTTGTGTCATTGTCGCGCCTGACATTCAGCGCAGCAGAGGGCCTGGTAATCTTTTTGTCTTTATTGTCGTGTATGATGTGTAGCAACAATTTTTATTTTTGATGCAACTATGTGTGCAGGTATTGTTTATAGGTAAAACTATTATTATTTTTTAAATCTATCATAAGCCTGTTAAGTATTTTATGACCTATTACAGGCCTCCTAGATGAAGTGGTGGCCAAGATGCTGAACCGTGCGAGGGAGAGTGGTGTGCCTCTCATCTTTGCCCTCTCCCTGAAGATGCTGGGGAAGCTGTGTCACAAAAGTGTACCTGTGAGCTGCATTGGCATAATAAATTACCAGGGAGCTCAGGTGAGGCTGGGGGGAAGAGATGGAAGAGGAATACAAGCTGAAAGTTGTTTTATTTTTTTGTTTATGTCGGGATACTGTGTTTTGTTGTGTTTTTGTTTGTGCAGCTGTTATTTTTGATGAATTATTGTTTACTGCTATATTCTGTGAGGCTAAATAGGATAATTTTCTTGCTAGTTAGTATATATTTTTATTGATTTTTCTTATTCATTGTAATTTTTTTCATCACCTGAATGTTTGCTTTCATGTTTTTTGCTATTTGAAAAGGGTATGTATGGTGGGAAGAATACATGACATAGTTTTTAGAGATGGTTGCCGTATTAGTTTTGGGAGTTAATTTATGGATATTAAATATTCAAATTTTGGTAACCAAATAACTAGATATCCTCATAAAAAAGGTAAATAGATAAATGATAGATCACTGAATCAGCCACCACTTGTACAAATGAAGGCTAACGCAATATCTCCATTCTTTCAGGACGTCTTCAATCAGTTGATGGAGCTAGTACCAGCAGCCAAGGCCAAGTACCAAGCTCTCGTCAATACTGGACTGTGTACTGTACCTGCTGAAGGCGAAAGACTCTCGGATGAGGAGAAAGAGCCTGAAGGATCCTCCTCAAAAGATGCTGTGACCTCGTAATTTGTTATTTTTTTACGTCGAGGCATAGGGTTTGTGTGTGATGACTGTGAGTGAGTTCGGTGAGGGTACTTTGGTGGCTGTGATTGGTACTGACTGTACATGTTGCCTCTAAATGGCTTTCAGGGATTGTAACTGATGCTTGTAGGTGACTAATTCGAGGCCTGGGAATGGCTGTGTGTTAAATAATTAATATGTAAGTGATATTTTGTTATTTACAATTACAAGCAAATGTGCAGAATCTATTCTCATCAGTATAGATGGGAAAAAATGCTATTGAAATTTGAAACGGTTTACACGATAAAAGAATATTAGCTTATTGTATTATTGGTGACTTTGAAAAGTATTATTTTACTTTTTTAGGAAATGCTTTGAAATTTGTGAAAACTGTATATAAAAGGGAAAAAAACTGAAATATATATGCAGATATATTGTCCAGTAGGGGATATGATTTTGAAAAGTATTTTTAGTATTATTTTGATAATATTTTTCCCCCCAAGTGTGCAAGTGATAGTCATTACTGAAAATTAAAAAACGCTTTGAGATAGCATTTACATGAAAAACTGAAATTTATTACTGGATTATGCTCTACTTAATGACATATAATTTCTTGTCAAATGTTTTATTTATTTATTAATGTTCCACTTTATAATACCTCTTTCTTCAACTTTTATTTTTCTTCATCTTACTCAAGAAATAGTTTACAATTTTTTTTCTTCTTCATCTTACTCAAGAAATAGTTTACAATTTTTTCTTCTTCATCTTACTCAAGAAATAGTTTACATCAAGACATTATTACTTTTGTGCTCAGGATGCCTTTCAGATGATCTTGAGAGATCATAGTACATACAGTAGCCTTATGGAGTACAATTTCTCTTGAAAATGTTTGCCCCAGTTTGGACTCGGAAGGTTATACTATGACTTCAAGATATTTTTCAATAAAGAGGGTATGGTTTGTTTCCAAGAATCTTTATTCAGTTAATGTTTTCTTCTCGTATGCCAAAAGACATTTAGATAATTTGTCTTTCTTGAAGACCCCAAGACAGGCATGAGAGGAATGGATGATAGAATTTGATATTTATTTTGTAGATGTAGAAAGACCATTATATCTGGTTGGATTCCTGGAACCAGAATACGTGAAATAAGAGAAAAAAATACAAATTGAAAAAGTTCACGTAACAGTAAAATCAGCAGTTTATTAATTTAAAAGAAATATGAGATAAATATTTTAATGAAACTCCAAGGAACTTTTTGTAGATTATGGTGCATTATTATATGAAATGCCAAAGTCTTCCAATCAGTTATGAAAAAGGGAATAATATGATAAACAATTTTTTTCCTTGGCTTAGCTTCATTTAATCTATACTTCTTGAGAAATGAGTGCAATAAAATAATGGTGTAAAAGTAACCCTAAGTGTATTAATCCCTGGGAGTAAGTAAACTTATTGAATTGAAAAAGAATTACTAAAGACGCTGATGTTTTTCTCGCTTTCCAAATCTGTCAGCATGGCATCCTACATTTACATCTCGGTAACTACTATACTTGTATATATATCCCATTGGAAGCATTGTACATTTTACATGCATGCATTATCTATGGGAGGGTGGTTCGGTATTCATCATTTTGGTGTTCGTTATATAATATTATCACGTATTGCAGTAGTTCTCTCATTGTGAAGAAATATAAGAATGTAATGAATTTTATGAGCTAGCCTAACTGCAAACTAACAGGTGGGTTCCAGGACTTTCATGTTTGGGGATCCAGCATTGATATGAACTAGAGATCAGGTTTTGAAAAATTATTGGGAGATTGACAGGTGATATAAACATACTCATTTAATTGATGACAACTCATTTTGCCTACCCTCCCCCCCCCAAAAAAAAAAAAAAAGAAATAAAAAATAAAAAAGTAAATAATAATCTAGGTGCAGACATGGCTAGGGTCCTTTAAAAAAAAATATGTCAGATTTTGATATTGTACAATTTGTTTGAATGTATATATCTCTTGGAAATAACTGGTGAGACAGTTCTAATTTTTGTGTAGCTATTTATTTTTTTATCTTTTGTTACTGGCACATTTTCTACTGAATCATGTAGTAGCACACGCATCAAGTGTTTCAAGAAAGACGAGGGACTGAATAAGTAGGTCGTAAAAAATAGACGAGCTGAAAATCACAAGTAATGTGCATAATGAACTTAATGTGCCTAGTGAGTAATGTGAACATAATGTGCATAGTGAATTATGTGAATATAATATATATTGAAAATCATATGAACATGATGAATGATGAAAATAGTAAATATTACCATCTGTGCAGGTTGGATATTTTGTGATTGTTTTAAGAACTAGAAAGATTTTGCAGTGTTGACTTTCTTGTTACCATTAATGTATTTTTTTGCAGAAAAAGGTATGAATGAGAATAAATAATTTCACAGCAAAGAAGATATGATTAAAATGTGTGAAATTCATCTTGTGCTGTGAGCTTATTCCTTCTTAATCATATATATGTATATTTTTGTCTATTACATAGAGATAATGCATTTTCTTAGTATTATTTACTTACTTGTAATAATAACAATAATATTGATGATGACGGTTCTTTTACTCTTACTCTTAATCTTACTATCATTATTGTTATTTCTATTACTGTTACGTCTGTTGCTATTGCTATTACTGTTATTATTACTTTTATTATTATTACTTTATATACTATTATTATGGCCATTGCTCTTACTATTATTATTACTGTTACCTTTACTGTTATTATGGCTTTTGCTATTACGATTACCACCAATATTATTAATACTGTAAATTATTATTATTGTCATCATAACTTTACTTTCAGTTCTACTTGTCGAATTGACTGTTCTTATTTTTAATGTTTGTAGTTATTTCTAAGGAAGAATGATCAATATTCTTTCAAAAATAAAAACCCACAGTGGACGCTAATAGATTTATAAGATAAAAAGCACAATACACCTATTTGTAAATACAGTTCATCAGTGTGTGTAATATGTGACAATTTCATGTACCTGTATTTGTAACTGAACCTCATGGATTACAAAGACAATGCTGTGCAAGTTTGATAAGCAGTTACAAAAAATAAGTGATTGTCTGTTTTTATTTTTTGTGTGTTTTTTTTTCTTTTTATTTTATGGGAGAAGGGAAAGAGTTTTTGGATTGGGGAATGGACTTTGTTTTTTCCTTTTTATAGATTCGACAAAAAAATCTATATTTTTGACATTGGATAAAAGGGCTGTGATTACTGAATTGTATAGAAATTCATAAATATGAAACTATATAGAAATATATGTATATACAGTAAAAAAAATACTTTATTTATTTCCCATACAGTTATGCATTAAGATTAATTTTGTTCTTTAAAAGCTAAATTTCATACACAATCCTAAAAGCAGTCACATATCAAGAGATAAATTAATTCTTTGATCACCTTCTAAGGCATCAGAGACAGGAGCAATCTGGATTCACTTCAGGGAAATCCACAGCAGACTGTATCATAGTGTATTGAGTCATCGTGGAATGTCGTTATGAGTTGGTTGTGGGCTGCTAGCAGACAACATCAACCTCAAGAAGGCATTTGACTAGGTGCATTGCAAAGCGCAATGGGAAATCCTGAGCCTTAGGGGAATTTCAGCATGGATCATGGGACTAACAGAAAGCCTATATATGGGTACTGAAAGTGCTTTAGAATGTGGTGGGGACCTGCCAAGCCTCTTGGATATTAACTCAGGAGTGAGTATAGGCTGTGTTCTTTTGCCAACACTTTTCAACATTTGCATAGACATGATAATGGGCAGTGCTACTAACCAGAGTCATTGTGGAGCATCACTGGGCAATATCAAGCTCACAGACCTTGACAGTTTTCCTATATTACCAGAATCTCTTGAATCATTGGCTTAGAGGCTCTTATGCATTCAGCAATGAGGACAAACTCTTAGGACTGGAGGTCTCCGTGATCAAGACCAATATCCAGGATTTTGCGGGTCTGCTAGAGCAACCTGTTTAGCTGATTCATGCTTGTGACAAGGACACGGAAATCACGGAGAGGTTTATATACCTTGGTAGTGTGGTTCATGTCTGGGCTGTCA
>NW_020871646.1:15000-22671 GCF_003789085.1 Penaeus vannamei | reverse complement strand
AGAGAGACCTAGTAACAGAGAAACACAAAAAACGAAACAGACAGAGAACACAACAAACTCACACGCCCAGAGAAAAAAAAAAGGACGAGAAAGAGGCAGATATTCCTCCGATAGCCAATAAGGCCCATAATCCATAATTTTCTTATCCAAACACACCCCAAGGACCCCCGGCGTCTGCGGGAGCGTCTCCTTCGCCATGAAAGAGTCCGCGACGCCATCTGTTATCGGAGAATCAAATTAATACTGCGTCTCGCCTGATCGTGCTTATGGCCGCGACCTTGGCTCCTCTTGATGTTCTTGTTGTTGGCGGGGTTGGTTTGCAGGAGTTTTGCTTGCTCTCTTTCGTGTTTTTTTCTCTGTTTATATATATATATATATATATATATATATATATATATAATATATATATATATATATATATATATATAATATATATATATAATATATATATATTATATATATATATATATATATATATATATATATATATATATATATATATATATATATATATACCCCCAGTGTGTCCAACAAAAAACAAAACAAAAACAACAAACAAAAACAGCCCGTGTCCAACAAAAAACAAAACAAAAACAACAAACAAAAACAAACCAGCCGTGTCCAACAAAAAATAAAACCAGCCATCCCCAACACCAAACAAAAGCGAAAACAAAAAGCAAAAACAAAACCAAAAACAAAAATAAACCAACCATCCCCGACACCAAACAAAACCCAAAACAAAACCAAAACAAACCAAAAACAACAAATAAAACAACTATTCCCCGATGCCATACACTCACTGGGCTGCTGACCCTCCTCTGGCCGCGCACGTGGGGCCGGTTGACCCCGTTCGCCCTGTTGTAGAGACCGCAGGCGTTGCACAGGTAGTGACCTCCCGAGTCCCGGCGCCAGAGCGGGGTCGTCATGGAGCCGCAGTTGACGCACTCGCGGTTCTCGTTGCACTCCGGGTCGCCTGGAAGGAGGGGGGGGAGGAGAGGGTGCTGGGTTAGAGAGTACTGGGTTAAAGGATTTTTTGAGGGAAAGGTAGAGGGCGCTGGTTTAGGGGGTTTTCGTGTCTGGGGAAAGACAAAGAGGGAGGGTAGAGGCGCTGGTTTAGGGGTTTAGGTCTAGGAAAGACAGGGAGAGGTAGAGGGCGCTAGGTTAGAGTAGGAAGGGAGAGAGAGAGAGAGAGGCGCTGTTTTAGAGAGTACTGGGGTAAAGGATATTTTGAGGGAAAGGTAGAGGGGTCTTGGAAGGGGGAAGAGGGGGTAGAGGGCGCTGGGTTAAAGGATTTTTTGAGGGAAAGATTGAGGGCGCTGGTTTAGGGGGTTTTAGGGTCTTGGGAAGGGGGAGAGAGGGGTAGAGGGCGCTGGGTTAAAGGATTTTTTGAGGGAAAGGTAGAGGGCGCTGGTTTAGGGGGTTTTAGGGTCGCCTGGAAGGGGGGGGGAGAGGGCGCTGGTCTAGAGAGTACTGGGTTAAAGGATTTTTTGAGGGAAAGGTAGAGGGCGCTGGGTTAGAAAGTTTTGAGAGAGAGAGGGCGCTAGTTTAGAAGGTTTTTTGGGACTAGGGAAGGGAGAGAGAAAGAGAGAGGGCGCTGGGATAGAGAGGGAAAGATAGAGAGTACTGGGTTAAAGGATTTTTTGAGGGAAAGATTGAGGGCGCTGGTTTAGGGGGTTTTAGTGTCTCGGGAAGGGGGAGAGAGGGTAGAGGCGCTGGGTTAAAGGATTTTTTGAGGGAAAGGTAGAGGGCGCTGTTTAAGGGGTTTTAGGGTCCGCCTGGAAGGAGGCGGGAGGGAGGAGAGTAGGGTGCTGGGTTAGAGAGTTACTGGGTTAAAGGATTTTTGAGGGAAAGGTAGAGGCGCTGTTTAGCGGGTTTTCGTGCTGGGAAAGACAAAGAGGGGGTAGAGGCGCTGGTTTAGGGGGTTTAGGGTCTAGAAAGACAGGGAGAGGTAGAGGGCGCTAGTTAGAAGGTGTTGGGTCTAGGGAAGGGGAGCAGAGAGAGAGAGGGCGCTGGTTAGAGAGTTACTGGGTTAAAGGATATTTTTTGAGGAAAGGTAGAGGGTCTTGGGAAGGGGAGAGAGGGTTAGAGGGCGCTGGGGTTTTAAAGGATTTTTGAGGGAAAGATTGAGGCGCTGGTTTAGGGGTTTTAGGGTCTTGGGGAAGGGGAGAGAGGGGTAGGGGCGCTGGGTTAAAAGGATTTTTGAGGAAAAGGTAGAGGGCGCTGGTTTAGGGGGTTTTAGGGTCGCCTGGAAGGAGGGGGGGGAGAGGGCGCTGGGTTAGAGAGTACTGGGTTAAAGGATTTTTGAGGGAAAGTAGAGGGCGCTGGGTTAGAAATTTTGAGAGAGAGAGGGCGCTAGTTTAGAAGGTTTTTGGGACTAGGGAAGGGAGAGAGAAAGAGAGAGGGCGCTGGATAGAGAGGGAAAGATAGAAGAGTAGTGGTTTTAAGGATTTTTGAGGAAGAGATTGAGGGCGCTGGTTAGGGGTTTTTAGTGTCTCGGGAAGGGGAGAGAGAGAGGATAGAGGCGGCTGGGTTAAAGGATTTTTTGAGGGAAAGATTGAGGGCGCTAGGTTTAGAGGGGATTTTGAGGGTGGCTGTTAGAGGGTTTTAGGGTCTCGGGAAAGGGGGAGGAGAGAGTAGAGGCCTGGGTTAAAGGATTTTTTGAGAAAGATTGAGGGCGCTGGGTTTAGGGGGTTTTAGGGTCTCGAAGCGGGGAGAGAGAGAGGTAGAGGCGCTGGGTTAAAGGATTTTTGAGGCAAAGATTGAGGGCTCGTTGGTTTTAAAGGAGAGGGGTTTTGGTTCTCGGGATTTTAGGGAGGGGAAGAGAGAGAGGTAAGAGGGCGCTGGGTTAAAAGGAAATTTTTTAAGGGAAGAGATTGAGGGCGCTGGTTTAGCGGGTTTTAGGGTCTCGGGAAGGGGGGAGAGAGAGAGTAGAGGCCGCTGGGTAAAGGATTTTTGAGGAAAAGATTGAGGGCGCTGGTTTTAGGGGGTTTAGGGTCGTCGGGAAGGGGAGAGAGAGAGTAGAGGGCGCTGGGTTAAAGGATTTTTTTGAGGGAAAGATGAGGGCGCTGTTAGGGGTTAGGGTCTAGGGAAGGGGAGAAGAGAGAGGTTAGAGGGCAGCTGCGGTGATAAGGATTTTTTGAGGAAAGATGAGCGATGTTTAGGCGGGTTTTAGAGGTCTCGGGAAGGGGGAGAGAGAGAGTAAGGGGCGCTGGGTTAAAAGGATTTTTTGAGGAAAAGATTGAGGCGCCTGGTTTAGGGTGGTTTAGGGTTTCGGGAAGGGGGAGAGAGAGAGGTAGAGGGCGCTGAGTCAAAGGATTTTTTGAGGGAAAGGTAGAGGGCGCTGGGTTAGAAAGTTTTTGAGAGAGAGGGGCGCTAGTTTAGGAAGGTTTTTTTGGGACTAGGGAAGGGAGAGAGAAAGAGAAGAGGGCGCTGGCATTAGAGAGGGAAAGATAGAGAGTACTGGGTTAAAGGATTTTTTGAGGAAATGATTGAGGGCGCTGGTTTTAGGGGGTTTTAGTGTCATCGGGAAGGGGGAGAGAGAGTCGAGGGCGCTGGGTTAAAGGATTTTTTGAGGGAAAGATTGAGGGCGCTGGTTTAGGGGGTTTTAGGGTCTCGGGAAGGGGGAGAGAGAGAGGTAGAGGGCGCTGGGTTAAAGGATTTTTTGAGGGAAAGATTGAGGGCGCTGGTTTAGGGGGTTTTAGGGTCTCGGGAAGGGGGAGAGAGAGAGGTAGAGGGCGCTGAGTCAAAGGATTTTTTGAGGGAAAGGTAGAGGGCGCTGGGTTTAGGGGTTTTTTAGGGTCTCGGGAAGGGAGAGAGAGTGGTAGAGGGCCGCTGGGTTAAAGAGTCTAGGAATAGAAGGAAAGTAGAAGAGAGGACGCTAATGTTAAAGGTGTTTTGGTCTCGGGAAGGGAGAGAGAGAGGTAGAGGGCGCTGGGTTATAGGGTCTTGAGCAGGAGGGCGCCGGTTTAGAGGGTACTGTGGTAAAGGATTTTTACGTCTGGGAGAGGGGGGAGAGAGAGTTAGAGGGCGCTGGGTTAGAAGGTTTTGGGGTCTAGGAAAGGGAGAGAGAGAGGTAGAGGTCGCTGGGTTAGAGAGTACTGGGTTAAAGGATTTTTTGAAGGAAAGGTAGAGGCCGCTGGGTTAGAAGGTTTTGAGTGGGAGGGAGCTGGGTTAGAAAGTTTTCAGAGGTAGAGGGTACTGGGGTTAAAGGATTTTTAGGTCTGAGGAAGGAAGAGGGCGCTGGGTTAGAAGGTTTTTGGGTCTGGGGAAGGGAGAGGGAGAGAGAGAGGTAGAGGGCGCTGGGTTAGGTTTTGAGAGGGAGGGCGCTGATTTAGGAGGTACTGGGTTAAAGGATTTTTGCGTCTGGGGAAAAGTCGGGGTAGAAGGCCTAAAAGGCTGGGTTATAAGGTCTTGTGAGGGAGGGAGCTGGGTTAGAAGGTTTTGAGAGGTAGAGGGTATTGGTTTAAAGGATTTTTTGGTCTGGGAAAGCGAGAGAGAGGTAGAGAGCGCTGGGTCAGAAGGTTTTTTGAGTCTGGGGAACAGGGAGAGAGAGGTAGAGAGCGCTGGGTTAGAGGCTACTGGGCTAAAGGATTTTTCGGGGGGACGGGAAAAGCGAAGGAAAAGGTAGAGGGCGCTGGTTAGA
Organism: Penaeus vannamei; assembly: GCF_003789085.1. NCBI lineage: Eukaryota > Metazoa > Arthropoda > Malacostraca > Decapoda > Penaeidae > Penaeus > Penaeus vannamei. The sequence goes on along the minus strand of NW_020871646.1, from coordinate 18,029 downwards.
GGGTCTTAAGTGAGGGCGCTGGGTAAGAGGTACTAGGTTAAAAGATTTTTAAGTCTGGAGAAGGGAGAGAGAGAGGGGGGGTAGAGTGCGCTGGGTTAGAGAGTACTGGGTTAAAGGATTTTTTGAAGGAAAGGTAGAGGGCGCTGGGTTAGAGGGTCTTAAGTGGGAGGCGGCCTAGGTTAAGAGTACTAGGTTAAAAGATTTTTAAGTCTGGAGAAGGGAGAGAGAGAGAGAGAGAGAGAGGGCGCTGGGTTAGAGTGCACTGGGACGCTTGATTTTTCTTTCTTTTTTAGGTTGGGTCGAGAGAGGGAGAGAAAGGTAGAGAGTTGATGCCTTGAGAGAGAGGGCACTGGGTTAGAAGGTTTTGGGGGAGGGAGGGTAGATGTCGCTGGCTCAGGAGAGGTCGCTTAGAGAGAGAAAGGGAGAGAGTGAGTTAGAGATAACTGAGAGAAGAGAGAGGAGAGAGAGAGAGAGAGAAGAGAGAGAAGAGAAGAGAGAAGAGAGAGAGAGAGAGAGAGAGAGAGAGAGAGGGAGGGAGATAGAACCTAAGAAGAGAATGAGTTAGAAACTGAGAGAGAGAAGAGAAAAAGAGAGAGTTAAACAGATGAAAAAAAAAAAAAAAACGAAACAGAAACAGCAAAGAGAATGAAACCATAAAACAGAACCCCCCCATCCACCCACCCTTCCACCCACCTCCACCCCCCTCCAAAAAAAAAAAAAAAAAAAAAAAAAAAACGAACCAAAAAAAAAAAAAAAAAAAGAAAAAAAAAAAAAAAAAAAAAAAAAAAAAGAAAACACACTTAAATGAGAACGAAGGCGAAACGCAACACGACAAGCGAGAAGTCACGTTGACAGCCCGTCCGAAACTGGCGATGACTTAATGTGTTTTTATGGGGGATAGAATTGCGAAGAATTTAATCGAAAGAAAGAGTGACTTGAGAGAGAAGTCAGTCGGTCAAGGTGAGTCAGGGGTGAGGGAGGCGGGAGAGGAGCGGGGTAGGGAAAGGTGAGGAGGAGAGGGAAGGACGGGTGGAGAGAATGGGAGGAGGGAGAAGGGGGAAGGGGAGGGGTAGGGGGGGTATGAAGAAAGCGAGGGAGAGGAGGGGGAAGGGAAGGAGGGAGGTGGGTGAGAGGGGAAGGAAGGAGGAGGGTGGTGAGAGGGAGGGGGGAGGGGACGGCGGGAGGTTGAAGCCAGGGTATGGAGAGGGAAAGGGGGCGGTGGGGTATGATAGGACGGGAAAGGAGATGGGAGGGGGTGGAGGTAGGAGGAAAGAGGGGTAGGGGGTATGAAGGAAAGAAGGGTGGGAGAGGAAAAGGGAGGAGGGGGATAGGGTAGCGGTAGGGAGAAAGGAGGGAGATTGGGGAGAGGGAGGAGGTGGAGAAGAGAGGGAAATTGGAAGGGAGGAGGGGGAGGAAGGGAGAGGGAGATTGGAAGGGACGGGAGGAGAAGGATGTAGAGGGCAGGGAGGAGGAGTCAGATTGAAGGGGGGGGGCAGGGAGGAGGGGAGATAGGAAGGAGAAGAGAAAGAGTAGATAGGAGGAAAGGGAGAAAGGGTCATTGAAAAGGAAAAGGGAGAAAGAGGAAAAAGATTAAATAAAAGGAAGAAGATAGGAAGGGGGAAAGAGTAGTTAGAAGAGAGAAGAGAGAGAGAGAGAGGCTGAGGAATATGTAGAAGAAGAGGGAAAGAGAGAGAAATGAAATGGAATAAAGAGGGAAAAAATAGGAAGATGAAAGGGAGAGGAGAGAGAGAGTGAGATAAAATAGAATAAAGAGGGTGATGGAAGGAGAAAGAGAGAGAAGAGGGAAGGGAGAGTGAATGAGTAAGATAGAGAGAGAGTGAAAGAGAGGGGGTAGGGAGGAGAGAAAGAGGAAGACGGAAACATTATAATTGCTTAAGATTAAGACTCTCTCTCTCTCTCTCTCTCTCTCTCTCTCTCTCTCTCTCTCTCTCTCTCTCTCTCTCTCTCTCTCTCTCTCTCTCACATACACACACACACACACACACACACACACACACACACACACACACACACACACACACACACACACACACATACACACAAACGCAAACCCGATTACTCACTCTCTCACTCACTCAGTTGTCTATATATTTATCCTTTATCCATCTATCTAATTACTTTTTCTTGTTTCTCTCTTATTCCCTCTTCTACTCTCTTATCTCTTATACCCCCCCCCCAACTACCCTTTGCTCCCCCCTCCTTCTTCCTGTCCATTTTCTCATTATTATTATTATTTTTTTTGTTAAGTTAACGTTTATTTGTTGCTTTTGTTGTTGTTGTTTTTGTTGTTGTCATTATTATTATTATCCTCGTCATTATCATTGTCGTTATTATTATCTTCATCATAATTAAGCTTTTTTAATATCCTTTTCATTTTTGTCATTTTAATTATCATCATTATTATCATTTTGATAATAATGATAATGACAATAATGATGATGATGATGATGATGATGATAATGATAAAGATGATTATGATGATGATAATGATAATGATAATAATAATTATTATAATAATAGTAGTAGTAGTAGTAATGATAATAATAATGATAATATCATTATCATTGTTATTATTATTATTATTATCATTATTATTATTATTATTATTGTTATTATTTTTTTATTAATTTTATTATCATCATCATTATTATCATTAAAAGCAATAATGATGATAATGATAATTATGATAATAACAATATTAATAATAATGATGATGATAATGTTAATGAAAGTAATCATCAATGTTGTTGTTAATTGTAGTAATAATGATAATAGTAACAGTAATGATAATAGTAATAATAATGATATGTTGATAGTGATGATGATAATGATAATGATAATAACAATGATGATAACGAATATATTGATAAAGCTAACAGTAATAGTGATAACGATAATAATGATTACTATTACAATTGTTATTGATGTTATTTTTACTGTTGTTGTTATTATCATAGTAGTAGTAGTAGTAGTAGTAGTAGTACTATAACAAAGACAAAACAGCAACA
>NW_020871645.1:215274-217599 GCF_003789085.1 Penaeus vannamei | reverse complement strand
ACTTTATATATTATGAATAATATTCACATCACTCAATATACCTAAATGAGTGTGTATGGAGTAAGGCAGAGTGAGCTAAATAGTATTTATCATCATATACTTTCCACTTATATTATACTTCTTATATTTTATACATTATTCTATTTCATTTTAAATTATATTATTTATATATTATAATCCTAATTATTATTTTTGATTACCTATTAATTTATATATTATCCGGCGAAGGCGTGTGAATGATTAAATTTTTGTGAGTGAAAGGCAGTAACACTAGAATATATTGCATGGATAGTGGGGGAGAGGAGATCTGTCTAGTGCTCCCAGCTGGGGTGGGAACGTGTAGTAGTCTCACATAATATTCATTATTCTCTCTCTTCTCCTTCTACTATCTTACTCTATTCATTCCTCATTACTTTACGAATTAATTATACTTTTATATACTTATATTATATAAATTTTATATTTATTACTTTACTTTATCAGCTATACTATATCACTTACGAACGTTTATACATAGTACGTCATTCTATTCTATATCTCATATATTTATATTATATATATATCTATATACTATGGGTAATATACTATAATATATATATACTACCCTGTATATACTCTCTATTATTATATGTATATAGTCTCTATATATATTATTTTGATTACTCTATATACGCTACCCTCCTATGTCATACTATCTATATAATATTCATATGAATATACTATATATATACTATATATGTATATATATTAATATATGATATATACTACTATATTATATATATATACTATATTATATATACCTACTACTATTTATATCTAAATATGTATTTATTATTTCATAAATACTTATATGGAATGTTATGTGGTCACTTTCTTTAATGACTTTTAAGGAAAGGGTTATAATTTAATCATAATTAAAAGACAAGTTTTGTTCATTGTAACACCATGTTAGTGTTTGCTTTTAGTGAAGATAGGCCTGTGATGTCTTCATAGGTTAGAATTATTTATTTTAAATATTCTAATTTTGGAACAATAAAAAGATGCCATTAAAAGAGTGAAAGCAGGAAATGAGAGTAAAGAAAAGAAATAAAGGAAGAGAAGTAAAGGAGAAGTAAAGGAGAATGGAGAGTAATGAATGGGAGGCGAGGAGTGGTGGGCGAGGGCGGTCTGGCTGGCCGTGGAGGTAGGCGTAGAAGCGACGGCCTCACCCAGGGCTACCAACCCTCCCAAATCGCGCGCCATCAAGCTCTCTGCTATCACGTGGCGCCTTTAGGCCTAGCTGCTCCCTTCCTCATAGCCGGTTACGACTGTATTGATTCCCCTGCAGCGTTTTGCTTACAAATGCTTAGCTAGCTTGTGTGTGTTTTAGTTTTTTTTTTCCTATCAGAAGGTATGTATTTTGTCTTCCTATTTGATGTTTTTAAGCCTAATGGCAACCCCCCACCCCCTCCCCCACCCAGTTCTTAGATTACTAAATTATATTCTAATTATCACATTCTTGCATGTCTAATTATGAAAGAAATCGTCATAGTCGATATTTTTTTTTGTATTTTTTCATACTGTTGGTATGCCAAATGACGTCATATGACATCACCCAGGTTTACAAATGCTATTTAATGCATTCAAACATTTTAGGTGGGCATTTCTCTCTCGCATAATGTAGAGGCCTAAGAAATCGATACCAAAAATTCGTACCAAAATCAAACCGTACGAAATGTATCCTTGTTATTTCATCTCAAGCAATGACTGTAATACGATACATTTACAAGTGCATAACTTAATATAACACTACGACGCCAACCTCTCCATATAAAAACGAGATGCTCTTGATATGAGCACGAAAAAGCCGGTTTTGGCTGGGGCCCGGAGTGGCAGGAGCGGCTCCTCGAGGTAGGCCTTGGCTGCTTGCTCCTTGTCATGCGCGGTGGCTTACGCCGTTCTGGCCCGCTCTCATACTACATCTTTAATTAACTTCCTGTTTGCCAGGACCTCTTATTTCCATGCACACACTTGTATTTTAATTTTACACACCCGATCCCACGTATAAATCGCGTCTAAACCCCCAAACGGTGTGATAGTTTCGTATTTTTTTCGTTCATTCTCGAACGCATACGCTCGCGCACGTCCGCCGAGATAGGCCTAACGTTCCCGCCCACGTTTGTGCCTAGCGAGGGGATGCCCGACACTGCCTCGTCTTGTCATGGCTTCTATATGCTTACTAACTTATATGCTACCCTATTTCATACCAATAATGGCCTATTTCTTCAAATATCCGCAATGTTTACACCGGGAGGCCCACCCCTGAAGGTGGCCATATTGGACGGG
>NW_020871645.1:192774-195274 GCF_003789085.1 Penaeus vannamei | reverse complement strand
AGAAAGACGAAGATGAGGTGGGTGTTGCTATAAGATATAAATAACAATAATACATATATTCAAATATATACATACAACTTGTTGAAAATAAACAGAAAGAGAAAGAGAGATAAAACTAAACATAGATATGAAAGGCAGAAAGACAGATAAATAGGCTGATTTAAAGGGATTAAGATAATGTAAAACTATATATGCACACTTTAAACATTATGAGAAAAACTATAGAAAGTGAATAATAAAAGAGAGAAAAATAGAGAGAAAAAAAGGAATAATAACTAGATGATGATACAGTGAAAATATAAAATAATAAAAAGTCTAAATTGACAAGTAATTGATAAATTAAAAATTAATAAATACAAATAAACAGACAGATAGATATAGAAATTAATAGATAGATAAACAAAAATGACGCTTACGACCGTCTAGATATTCATTTAGAATTAATATAGCGCTAAACGATAAACAAAGACACATGAATAGATATAAATAAACACTGTATCTATTAGGACAGACTAATTTCCTCTTACTTGAGAGCGACGTGACAGACTCCCACATAGGCCTAACAGGGGCTCTATTAGGAACAAGGTACTTTTTTTTTCCTTCTCTCTCTTTGTAAAGGAGGGGGAGGGAGGGGGGAAGGGAACAAGAGGAGGGGGGGGGTGAGAGGAGGTTGGAGACGAATCCTACCCGTTTTTATCCTCCAATTATCATCTTTAATAAACTGCCAATTGGTCTATTCCCGGGAGAGAATAGGGTAGTCGGCGAATTCAAGGATAGAGGATAAAATAGCGAAGAATAACTACGGAATAACTAGGCAATTTGAGGACTAGTTAGGGCGCGGGTCTTTAAGCCTCGTTGTTGCCTGACTACAAGGCTAAATAAAAAAAAAAAGAGGAAGGGAAGGGGGGGAAGGGGGGAGTGAATCACACATTTTTGGACGAAAGGGAAAAATGGTTATTGCTGATTGTCTCAAGGTGTATCTAATGGCTCTATTTCGCGGCATTTCCTTTCTTTTATGTCGAGCTATACCTGTGGTATCGTTACAGTACGTACACATGTTTGATTAAAGGAGAATATACACTTTACATACATGTATACATACGGTTCATACAAGTCTTAATGTACATACAATACACACGTACTTCTATGTGTAGGTACTTAACGACACATATAAAGATTTATATGTATATACAAACATACACACATGCTCATGCGTACGTGCGCACACACATGCGTACGTGTACATACTTATGCGTACGTGCAAACCCTCATATACCCCTTGGTTCCTTAACCCTCTGCCTCGCAACGGACCAAAGAAGGTATCAATACAAACCATTTCCTTCCTTGACTCAGATGATATTCTCATGTTTTTAAATCTTCAGACATATTTTGATTTTTTGAATTTTTGATATACTTTTTTTTCTTCTTTTTTTCTTCTTCGAGGAACCAGGTCATTGAACCTTGTTGCTACATTTGGGAATATATACCTGTGCTGGTATGTGTGTATGTAAGTGGCCGGTTGTTTATCTGTGCTTGTGTGTCTGTGTATATATTCGAGATGTTTGACATTTATCAGACAGCCTGTGGGAGGGTGTGAAAACATCTAAAACTGCATTTGAAAAAAAAAACATTATTTTTTTTTATACTTTTTATGATTATTTTTTTACTTGAATTTTTTGGCTCTTCATGTTTTGAAATGAAGCCATTTCAGCGGCTTTTCACACTTTTTTTGTAGAATGTTAGTTTTTGAAATGCCTTTTGTGTTTTTTTCCTCTTTTTTTGGCAAGCTAGGATTTATTATTTGTAGGTGTAAGAATACCATTACGTTCGCTTTACTGAAGTGATGAAAGTGTGAATAGTCGGATAAAGTTTAACAGATTCTATCTTCGGATTACCATGACTTTTTCTGAAATTATTCTAATGTTTAGATTATTTGCGAGAGAGAGAGAGAGAGAGAGAGACAGACAGACAGACAGACAGACAGACAGACAGACAGACAGACAGAAGACAGATAGAGAGAGAGAGAGAGAGAGAGAGAGACAGAGAGACAGACAGACAGACAGACAGGCGAAGAGAGAGACAGACAGACAGACAGACAGACAGAGAGAGAGCGAGAGAGAGAGAGAGAGAGAGAGAGAGAGAGAGAGAGAGAGAGAGACAGACAGACGAGAGAGAGAGAGAGAGAGAGAGAGAGAGCAGACAGACAGACAGACAGACAGAGAGCGAGAGCGAGAGAGAGAGAGAGAGGAGACAGAGAGAGACGACAGACAGACAGACAGACAGACAGACAGAGAGCGAGAGAGAGAGAGAGAGAGAGAGAGAGAGAGGAGAGAAGAGAGAGAGAGAGAGAGAGATACAGACAGACAGACAGACAGACAGACATACAGAGAGCGAGAGAGAGAGGAGAGAGAGAGAAAACAACCAGACGAAGACGAGAACTGCAAAGTAAATAAATATCACATTCGCCCCTGCTCTACGTAACTTTTTGTAGCATATTGAA
>NW_020871645.1:178392-183392 GCF_003789085.1 Penaeus vannamei | reverse complement strand
CCCTCCCCCACCTCCCCTTCTTGACTGCTTGCATGACACTGTTCCTACCCCCTCCCCCTCACCTCCCCTTCTTGACTGCTTGCAATGACACTGTTCCTACCCCCCCCTTCTCCCCCCTTTGGATGCTTGCATGACAATGTTCCTACCGCCTTCCCAACCCCCTTCTTGACTCCTTGCATGACACTGTTCCTACCCCCCACCTCCCCCTTCTTGACTCCTTTGCATGACACTGTTCCTACCCCCTCCCCCCCACCTCCCCCCTTCTTGGACTCCTTGCATGACACTGTTTCCTACCCCCCCCCCCCACTCCCCCTTCTTGACTCCGTTGCATGACACCTATACCCCTCCCCCCCCACCTCCCCTTCTTGACTCCTTGCATGAACACTGTTTCCTCCCCCCTCCCCCTTCTTGACTCCTTGCATGACACTGTTCCTCCCCCTCTCCCCTTCTTGACTCCTTGCATGTGTTTCCCCCAAGACTCTCTTGCATGACACTGTCCTACCCCTACCTCCCCCTCCCCTTCTTCCCTTTTGACTCCTGCATGACACTGTTCCTACCCCCCCGGGGGATGCTTGCATGACACTGTCACTCCCCACCTCCCCTTGACTCCTTGCATGACACTGTTCCTCCCCCCCCCCTCCCCCTATCCCCCCTTTGGATGCTTGCATGACGGCACCTTTTTTTGGTCAGTCTGCATGAAACTCCATTAAACTCCATTCTTTATGAGCTTTGCATGATACCCCTACATGCATGGCAGTCACTCGTCTTATGTGAAGAGATAAATAGATTGGGAGGGAAAGAGAGAGAGAGAGAGAGAGAGGGGGGGAGGAGGGGAGGGAAGGGGAGGGAGGGAAGGGAGGGAGGGAGAGAGGGAGGGAGGGGGGGAGGGAGGGGGAGGGAGGGAGGGAGGGAGGGAGGGAGGAGGGAGGGAGGGAGGGAGGAGGGAGGGAGGGAAAGAGAGAAGAGAGAGAGAGAGAGAGAGAGAGAGAGAGAGAGAGAGAGAGAGAGAGAGAGAGAGAGAGAGAGAGAGAGAGAGGGAGGGAGGGAGGGAGGGAGGGAGGGAGGAGGGAGGAGGAGAGGAGAGAGAAGAGAGAGAGAGAGAGAGAGAGAGAGAGAGAGAGAGAGAGAGAGAGAGAGAAGAGAGAGAGAGAGAGAGAGAGAGGGGGGGGAGGGAGGGGGGGGGAGGGAGGGAGGGAGGGGGGGAGGGATAGAGAGGAGAGAGAAGAGAGAGAGAGAGAGAGAGGAGAAGAGAGAGAGAGAGAGAGGAGAGAGAGAGAGAGAGAGAAGAGAGAGAGAGAGAGAGAGAGAGAGAGAAGAGAAGAGAACAGAACAGACAGACAGACAGACAGACAGACAGACAGAGAATAAGAAACGCAATAAAGTGGGAAAGTATTAATAGAGAATGTAAAAGTGAAGAGAAAGTGAAAGAAAACGCAAACATACAAAAAACAAAAACCAAAACATGGAGAATAAGAGAAACGAAGAATAATTAAAAAGAAGGAGAGAAAGGGGAAAAGGTCGAGAGACAGGTGCAAGAAAGACGGTAGACAGAGATAAAAAGAGAAGAGATAAGGGAAGGAGAGGGAAAAGGCAAGAAGAATGGGAATAGAATAAGAATAAGAGTAAGAAATTGAGAAGAAAAGGGAAAGGAAAAAGTCGAATGACAGCAGGAAACAAAATAAAAAGAAAACTAAAAAGAGAAGAAAAAGGAAACAAAAAGAATATGAAAAGAGAAAACAATAATAAAACGTAGGAAAAGAAAATGAGAAAGAGGAGAAAAAGAAGTAAAGGGAAAATATGATGGTAAAGAGAAGAAATCGAGAAAGAGAAAAAAACAGAAAGAAGAAGAATAAAGTGAGGAAGATAAAAGAAGTAGACGAAAACGACGAAGAAGAAATAAAAGAAGAAATAACGAAGAATAAGAAGAGCAAGAGAGCGATAGATTCTAAGATCGAGAGAAAAGAGGGAGAGAGAAGGAGAGAGAGGGAGAGAGCGAGAGAACCGAGCGAGAGGAGAGCTCAAAGAGCTCAAGAGCGACGAGGGAGAGAGATAGAGGGAGAGAGAGAGCGAGCGAGCGAGCGAGCGAGAAGAGAGAGTAAGAGAGAGAGAGAGAGAGAGAGAGAGAGAGAGAGAGAGAGAAAGAGAGAGAGAGAGAGAGATAGAGAGAGAGAAGAGAGAGAGAGAGAGAGAGAGAGAGAGACAGAGAGAGTGGCTCAGAGTGAGCGAGAGCGAGAGAGAGAGAGTGAGAGCTCACGAGCGAAGAGACCTCAAGAGCGAGAGCTCAAGAGCGAGAGAGAGCGAGAGAGAGCTCACGAGCGAGAGAGAGCGAGCACGAGAAGAGAGAGCGAAGAAACCTAAGAGCTCAAAAGCGAGAGAGCTCACGAAGCGAGAGGCGAGAGAGAGCTGAGCAAACGAGAAGAGAGAGCCGGAGAAACCTGCAAGGGAGGCTCAAAACGAAAGAGATCAGAGCTCACGAGGAGAAGAGAGAGAGAGAGACCTTCAAAAAAGCTCAGCGAGAGCGACAGAAGAGCCCAAGAGCGAGAAACCTCAAGAGCTCAAGAGCGAGAGAGGGAGAAACGCTCACGAGCGAGAGAGCGAGAGCGAGAAGCGAGAGAGCTACGAGAGAGAAGCGAGAGAGAGAGAGAGAGAGAGAGAGAGAGGAGCAGAGAAGAGAGAGGGAGTGCTTCCAAGAGTGAGCGAGAGCGAGAGAGAGAGAGGGAAAGCTCACGAGGCGAGAAACCTCAAAGAGCGAGAGCCCAAGAGCGAGAGCGAGCGAGAGAGAGCGAGAAAAACCCGAAGAGCTCAAGCAGCTCAACGAGCGAGAGCTCACGAAGCGAGAAACGCTCAAGAGCTCAAAAAGCGAGAGAGAGCGAGAGAGAGCGAGAGGCGTCACGAGGAGGCGCAATAAAGCGGGCAATCAGCAGGGGGCGCGGACGCCGGCTGAAACCGTATCGTGTTTGCATAAATTTTACATAGGCGACAAAATCTTCTCCCGTTGGAGCACTTCCGTCAGGGAAAGATTTGTGCGCGGCGTGTGTGTAGGAGGGTGCTTAAGGGCGGAGGAGGGGAGGGAGGGTGAGGGAGGGAGAGGGTGGGGGAGAGGGAGGGAGAGGGTGGGAGAAGGAGGGAAGGGGGGAGAGGGAGGAAGAAGGGGAGGGAGAGGGAAGGGAGACAGGAGGGTGGGAAGGAGGAGGGAGAGGGTGAGAAAGAGGAGGGGAAGGGAGAGAGGAGAAGGAGGAGAGGGGGAGGGAGGTAGAGAGCGTAAGGGAGGAGGGAGGGGAGGGTGCCTTAAGGGCGGAGGGAGGGAGGGAGGAGAAGGAAGAAAAATAAAAGGAGGAGAGGGAGGAGGAGAGGGAGGGAGGGAAGAGGAAGGAGGGTGGGAAGGAAGGAAAGNCGGGAGCGGCAATTACGCTCGGTTAATGACACGAGTCGTAAACACCCGTGAATTGAATACGTTGTTGATGAGATCGGATCGCGTTCACTGCTTGAGGGATATGTTGATTAGGAACTTATTTATTTTCTTTGTTCTTGTCTCTTTCTTTCTTTCTTTTTCTTTTATTGTCTTTTGTTTTTCTTTTTGTTTCATTGTCTTACGTAAACAGGATGTTGTGACAGAAGGAGAGGGGTGGAAGAAGAGAAAGAATCATCAAAATTAACTAAAAATAACATTTTATTTCTCAATGATATTAATAGACAACTGCAATCACTGAAAAAAAAGACAAATGAATTCTTTTCCCTAGTGTTTCATAACCCGTAAAAAATTCCTTATCCTCGTTGTAACAGTTCACTTCCAAACATACCGATACCCCAAATTCAAGCAAACGAAACAAACTAACTAACCCCAAAACAGCTCAGCCAACCCCCCTTAATCCCCCCCTACCCCCACCCCCCACCCCCAACTCTCTCAGACACACCTCCTGCCTCTTTCGCATCGAGACAAAAACAAAAACAAAACACCGAAAAAAAGAAAAGCTTTCCTCTCCTTCAAAAGACAATGTTTCGAAAGGTCACTGATGTCTGAGTTTTACGTGGGAGGCCGCTTTTGTCTAAGATTACGCTTCTTTTCTTTTATTCGTCAAGAGACATCATTAACCCCAACAGAAAAGCAGTAAAGAAAAGAAGAAAAGGAAAGGGGTGAGATAGATATGGAAGAGAGAGAGAGAGAGAGAGAGAGAGAGAGAAGAGAGAGGGAGGAGAGAGAGAGAGAGAGAGAGAGAGAGAGAGAGAGAGAGAGAGAGAGAGAGAGAGAGAGAGAGAGGGAGAGAGAGAGAGAGGGAGGAGGGAGGGAGGGAGGAAGGAGAGAGAAAGAGAAAAAGTAGATAAAGAGAAAAAAGAGAGAGGCGAGAGAGAGAGAAAAACCAACAAGCAATCTGGGACCTCAAGCAGGGGAGGAGAGTAGAGAGAGAGAGAGAAGAGAGAGAGAGAGAGAGAGAGAGAGAGAGGCAGAGAGAGAAGAGAGATGTGACCATTTTATTATGTGTCACACTTCCTTCGCATAGAGAAAAGTACACATTTGTTTTAATTTGTTTATTTAAACAACTATATCCATCAGAAATAAGAAAGACAACGAGAGAAAAGAAGAGGAACGAACACACCCACACGAAAGAAGAATAGGAATTAAGTAAAAAAGAAAAGAAGAAAAAAATAACGAAAAAACAATTGAATAAGTTAGAAGATAGAAGAAAAAACTTGGGTGGGTGGAAAGAATAGATGAAAGGGAAAAGAGGAGAAATGGCCAAAAGGAAGAGATAATTCAAAGAATAACATGGGACATAAGAAGCGACATCCTAAGGAGAATGAAGAAAGATACTATAAAAGGAGGCATCTCTCAGTCAACAATAAGTGTTTATATATATATATATATTATATATTATATATATATATACTATGATATATAGCTTATATATATATATAATAAATAATAAATAAATATATATATATATATATAATTATATATATATACTATATTATATATATATATATATATATATATATATATA
>NW_020871645.1:70000-72500 GCF_003789085.1 Penaeus vannamei | reverse complement strand
TATTATATATTAATACTTATAATAGTATATATATATATATAATATTATATATATATATATATATATTATATATATATACATAATATTATATATTATATATATTATATGTTTATATATAAGTATTTATTATATATATTGATATATATATATATAATATTAATTATATTATATTATATATACACACACACAAACCACACACCACACACAACACACCACACATATATATATATATATAATACATATTATATATATATATATATAATATATATATATATATTAATTAATATAGTATTAATATATTATTAATATATATATATGATAATATTATATATATATATATATTATATATAAATTATGTTAAATTTAATATAATTTGTATATACATATATATATATATATTAATATATTAAATAATTAATATATATATTTATTATATTTATTCTATGTATATATAATATTATTATTTATACATTTTTATTTATGATATTTAATAATTATATTATATAATTATATATTATATTAGTATACTTATGAATATTATACATTATGTTTATTGGTGGCATTGTTAGATGCTAGGTGTGTGTGATTATGTTCATAGTGTGGTTAGTATGTATGGTTTTTAGTTAGTGTATGTTGTTGGCGTTGTGCTTGTTGTGATGTGTGCGTGTGATTATAGTTGTTATTGTCCTTATACATCCCTATTACTCTATAGGTGAAATATGGAAGACGCCTCATCTAAAGTAAGTCAAAAAAAATAAAAAATAAAAAAATTATATACATAATAAATAAAATAGGATAATTACTTCTGATTAAATTTTAGCTGTATTATAGGCAATTATCCGTTTCTCAACTAAGAAATAAATACATCTTTAAGCGAAAAAAATATGAAATATATACATATTTATAGATAAGAAAAAATATATAATTTTGCAGTAAGATAATACGTATGTTATTAATATTATATATTATATTATATTACTAATGGTTTAGAGTTAATTGTATTAATATTATATTATTCATTTATTTATCCATTATTCTTTATTGTTAATCCTCCATTTAGCATAATCTTGTTACTAATTTATATCTAACTTAATATCTATATAGTATTATACTATGCTCAATAACTTTTATCATATTATCATTTCATCGTTAATGTCCTCAATGATTGTAACTTGAAGCAATCCTATTGACGATTGTGTAACTCGCGCTGCTTGAAATCTGTTTGTGGAACTCTTACCGTTTTCTAGCAGTTACCTCTGATGCGATCTGCTTCAGCCATTATTAGAAATTTGCTTAGTAGAAATCTGGGCAATCTCAGATATCAGATCAGTACACGTATCGAGTGGTGGAGGTTCATTGTGGGCCACTTCCCTCGTATTTTCTTTTCTTTATCATAGTTGAGAACTCAGCTATACGTATGGATTTCTATATCATATAGTAATAACTATAGTATATTAATTGTGATATTAACTGTAATTATATATATATATCATATATTAAGAGATAGTATAGTAGTAAGTGTGTGTGTGTGGTGTGTGTGTGTGTAGATGTGGCTATGATGGTGTATGTGCGCTGTGTGTGTGTGTTTATGTGTTTAGTTAATTTGTTTATGTATTCTCGCTCGCTCCTCATATGATGCTCTGATATAGTCAAAATCATTCTACAGAATAAAAGTGTATATTATGCTCCAGGTGTTCATGTATATCTTGCTAATTCTAGTCTCAGCTATTGGCATTTGATCTTGCTGAATTGGGAATTTATTATAACACGTTATTATCGTGTGTGGGATTCAGTACTTAAACAGTCTGATGATAAGCATGCTCTCGATCGACTCTTGAATCTCAGCTCTCGATTAGTCAGCTCTGCAATCTATCACTTGTGTCTTGTTGCTCCAGTGATTATTGATCATTCTGATTGCATATAGTATTGATGAATTGTATCTTTGCAACTGATAATAGTGTTTCTCATGCCAGCTTGATCTGTGTATTAAGCTTTCGTGATTTAATATGTCCCATGTATCGGTAGGTGATCTTATTCTATGTCATTACTCTTATGCTCATATTGCTATAAGTAGATTTAATCGGTATTATCATTTTAGCATCACTGCAACTACGAATTATGGGCTCCTAACTTTAGAGAATCAGCGATAATATAATTAGATTTTTCTCTCTCCGAGTGACTATAGGAGTTTATCATCTGTTTAATGAATATATGAGTTGGAATAGTCCTTATCCAATAGCCATCTATATTCGCTCAAGACATACAACAGCATTGCAAATTTATCAATCCATATCGAATAACAGTCATACACATGAAATCTGAACAGGATATAGTGATGATAGTGACGTAGTGTATAGTTTAGTTGTTAATCAAGTTTTTATCATATTTTAGTTTACTAAATCTCTTTGCATTTCATTCCTCTATTATAGTGCCTTTCGTTCTCAGTCATTTATCTTATTATTAAATATTATTGATCATTTATTGTTCAATATCCAGCATC
>NW_020871645.1:10000-15000 GCF_003789085.1 Penaeus vannamei | reverse complement strand
TATAAGGTATGAGAATCGTGTATATATAAAATTGTATATATGAACCATACTTTAATCATATAATACAATAGATATCGTGCTACTCCGTATATATATATATATTGATATAAATATAATTGTGCCATTGAAAATTAATAGATGTGATATAATAACGCGATATAGATTCTACAAGCTGAAATTTCATTACTCATGGTAAATAATAGTGATATAGTATATAACTCGTATATATGTATGTAAAGACTCTCAAGCTCAGAATGATTAAATTATCTAAGTGGAAATAATACGTCATAATGCACAGTAATTGATAATCATTGAGATAGTATATGATTCTGAAATTTATAATGATTATAAAATTGTTTCACACAGCTTGTATTGCAGTTATATGTAGATAGATAAATTAATATAAGATACAGAAATATATTATATATATATTAATAATATATATTATAATATATATATATATATATAATATATATATATATATATAATATTTATAATATATCTTTATATATATATATATATATGATTAATAATATTATATTATATATCCAGATATAGTATAGATAGATAGATATAGATATGATTAAGTATAGTATAAGTTAACTAATCATGAGTAGAAATGAGGTGAAGAATTTATTAACTCTAGTGGAAAAATTATTAATAGTAGTGGCATTTGTAATGGTAATGTAATAACAATTAGGTACTAATGCTGAAATTATCTAAAATATGATAAGTTATGATAAAAGTGGATATAATTGAAGATATGCAGAATAAGAAGTTAATATAATATATGATTTGTGAAGCTGATATGATGAATAATATAGGATAATGATATAAATAACAATGATGTAGATAGATATAATATGAAATATTAATCTAATCTTAATTAATTATCTATGCTACTACATTATGTATTATTTTGATATTATATCTCACAATACTTAGTACTATATTAATGTTAGCGATCATTATGTTTTGATGTTTATCAATTCAATTATGCATATTATAACTAATTATTAATTAATATACTATTATATATAATTGCCATTCTCTTTGTTATCATTGTCAATATTATTTTATATTACATTATTACAATATACTCAAGTGCATTGCTATTATGATAATTCAATCATCATTTAATATACTATCATCACTATTTATGAACTCTATAATTCAATTTACATTTAATTTCTTTGTTATTCATATGTTAATTAAATCAGTCAATATTATTACTATGTTCAACCATTATATCAATGATTGTTATCAATATCAATTTATATAATCTCAATTCATGAATATCGTTCTATACCTATCATCATAATATAATTTAATCATTCTAGAATAATTATTGTTAATGTTGAGTAGTTATATGATCATATTCTAATTTAATCATATTACATTATTTTATCTCTCAAAGATATATTTACTATTATATATATTAATTTATAATCAAACACACCATCATAATCACACTAAGCACTCTTATCACATCCTAAAGGTCAATTCCTGATTATCATTAACATTGTCATTATATTATCCTCGCTTTATTCACAATCTATATAAATTATTTATTATATTAGATTTTTTTTTTTTTTTTTTTATTTGGCTGTGTTAAAGTTATTTTGAACTTTCACTTATCATTACTACGTCTATAATTACCATAATTCATGATCATTACCTCAATTTAACAGTATCTCTTATTGTTCTATAATATACATTTTATTGATATTAGAATATTCTGATAAAGTATATTTTATATCTGATAATCATATATAATCTATACATATATCATACTCACATATTCATCTTAAGTATTTATTTTTATTCACTTCTTAACTTTATTCTAACTGTGTATCATCTTGTTAATCATGTTAGTACATCATTATGTATGTGTACAGTTTAATTTAGATATTTACTTATATAATTCTTTAATATCTTAATTACAATTAAATCACTCAGATACTCTCATAAGTTACTGATATGTAGAGTATAAATAATGCTCAATAATAACAACAAATAAACGTGAAACAACTCATAATAATAGTCAACAACAAACAGCATATAGCTAATAATTATTTAAACATTATATTATTATAATTAGACAATATTAATAAGAATTAGGTGATATAATAAATGGGAATGTAATGGTGATAAATTAGATAGTTGAATAGATAATGTAAATGATGTAATAGATATAATGGTGCCAATATAAATTTCTTATTAAACAAAGTCAGATGTTTGAAAGTGATTATAATATAATGTATTTACCGCATTATGTAAGTGCTTATAAATGAATTAGGTATATATTTCTTAATAACAAATGTGTGAGTAAGAACTATAATGAAGTATTTTAATATATGATATTACTATTATTATCGACAACTCAAAAACAATATAAAAAATAAATAGATTAATATATAAACATGAGCTAAAAATTCTCAAAATCAAGATCATGAATTAAAACTCATTCAGAAATTGGATGTGCTAGTATGTGTGTGGTGTCGCGTTTCGCTCGGATTCTCGGTGTACGATAGTTTTGTCATCTCCGTCTTTCACAATTCGCGCAGGCAAAACGATCAGCAAACTCAGCGGAATCAAGCATACGAAGTCATGTAAGCGGTGTCTTTCCGCCTGCGTTAACAGCGAAGCGGAAACAGAGGTGAAATCAATTGAAGTATACGAAGATCGATCGTGGTCGAGCATCGGGCAATAACTGACATCGGAATAGTAGTACTCTGGCATCGACATCTCTGTGTTCCCTGTCAGGCAGCTTGCCGGTGATGCGCTGACAACGACGGCTGGGGGGCAGGTAATGTACATTCGATGCAGAGACCGAAAAGTAAGATATATACTATATATAATATATAATATACCTATATATATATATATATATTATAATATATATTATACTGTGTGTGTGTGTGTGTGTGTATATATATAGTATATATAATAATATTATATTATATAATATATATTATTTATATATATAATATAAATATATATACATATACAAAATATATACATATAGATATACAACTATATTAATGTAAATACATTATATTTAAATATCATATATCATTACACTACACATCTAGTATAGACAGAAGCGTACAGACTAACAACACAAACACACGACACACACACTACGACACACGCACAATATATATATATATATTATATATATATATATAAATATTATTAAATCATATCAAGAGTATATATAATAAATATATATATAGTATATATATAATATAATATATATTAATAAAAATATATATAACATATATATGATAGTATATATATATTTATATATATATATATGATATAATATATATATATATGCACTACTGATATGCCATATATAGTGCATATATATTATAGTATTATATATATATATATATATTATATATATAATCACTATGGTATATATACATATATATATATAATATATCTATAGTAGATTATATATATATAAGGTGTATATATATATGTATATATATTATATATCTATACTATATATATATAATATAATAAGTATATAATATATATATATGATCATATATGTATGTATACTATGGATATTATAAAGCATAAAGTATATCATTATAATAATGTATAATTAATATGTAATAAGTATTTTATGTATATGCTATAATTATATATATATATATATATATATATTACATAAATATATATATCATATATATATATATAATATATATATATTATATATATATATATATATATTATATATAATAGTAAATATGTATTTTATATATACATTATATATCTATATACTCATAATATTAATATATATATATATATTATTATATATATATATATAATATATATATATATTATATATATATAATAATAAATACATTATAATATATATATAACATATATATATATACTATATATATATTTATATTATATATATTATTATATAATATATATATATATATATATATATATATATCATATAATATATATATATTATATATATATAATATATATATATATATTATATATATATATATATATATATATATATATATATATATATATAGACGCACACACACACAGCACACACACACACACACACACACACACACACACACACACACACACACACACACACACACACACACACGCCACCTGTGTGACTGACCCCTCCTTTTTCTGAGCGCCGAAAGAGCAGCCATCACCCCGATCCTCCTCACGACGAGACAACGAGAAGATGAATCCGACCTTTTCATGGCAAGCGAATCAAGCTACGAGTCGCGGCGAAAACGCTGCCTGCGATCTTTGGTTGAACAGCCCGCAGAAAAGGCTCCCGGGCATTTTTGTTTGTTTGTTTGGCTTTAGTTTCATTTGTGCTGTTACTACTGTTCTCTTCAGGTTCATCATCAACATCATTACCATTGTTATTATTATCCTTTTTAAATTCTTTACTATATTGTTTTTTATCATTGTTATTCCTATCGTTATTTGCAATATTATTATCATCGTTGCTATGATCGTTACCATGATTATTGTTATTACTTGTATTATAACTATCGTTATTGTCATTGTTGTCACTGCTATTATCATGAAATGATAATGTCAATAATAAAAATTACTATTTTTATTATTATTGTGTTTAGTATTAAAATTGTTACGATTATTATAATTAATATCAGTATCATTATTATCAGTATCATTCTTATTGCCTTCAGTGTTGTCATTATCATCATTATCATTGCCCTTCTTATTAATTTCCTTATTATTATCATTATCATCATTACAATTATCATCTATTATTGTAATTTTTATCATCCTTAATAGTTAGCATTATCATCATTTTTATTATTATAATCTCATTGTAGTATTGTTATATATCATTAATATTTTACTATTATTATGATTTTATCATTAGCGTCATCATCGTAATATGACTATTATCTTGGTTAGGTTATTACCATTATGGTGATAGATACATTTTGTTGTTGTTACTGCTA
>NW_020871644.1:12500-19893 GCF_003789085.1 Penaeus vannamei | reverse complement strand
CCCTCATGCGCTCTCATGCCTGGCAGCGCTGTTCGCAAACCCCTTAATTTGCATGCCACAGTACGCCGGGTTAAAGACACTCATTATCTGCATTAAAATACGTAACGGTTTTTTTTTCCCCAAGTCTTCTTCATTATCTCCGTAACCGACGCCATTTTTTTTTTTTTTTTGAACCACCGTACATCATTCATTGTAAAAAAAAAATAATAAAAAATAATAAAGTAAAAAAAAAAAATAATAAAAAATTAAAATAATCGAGGGATTCTCTCTTCGAAACACTGGAACCTTTAATTTTTCTTTTATAATTTTCTATCTCTTCTCTCTTTCCTTTTCGAAATCATTATCGTCATTTCGTTAATCACTCGGGCAGGAATACGAGTCCTTTCCCGAAGAAAATTAAGAATAGAGAAAATAATTAAGAATAAGAAAATAAGAATATAGAAAATAAATAAATATATACATAAATATATAATTAAAATAAATAAATAAATATAAAATAATATAAATAAAATAAATATATATATAAATAAGAACTTTAGAATATAGAAATTAATAATATAGAAAATCAATAATAAAAAAATAACCTCGTTTATTTTTTTTTTCTTTGTCGTTTAATTCCCAACAGATGTTTTCCGGAAGAGACGCACCGCTTTCGTAATGTCTTAAGACGCTCGCAGTCACGTTCGCACATTCCGCGTTGAAGCTTCGAGTTTTAAGCGTGTTTCTCCCGTTCATCTTCTCCTTTTAAACATATTTCTCCCGTTTATCGTCTTCTTTTAGCCACGTTTCTCCCGTTTATCGTCTCCTTTTAAGCATGTTTGTCTTTCAATTCATCTTTCTCTCTCCCCCTTTCTCCTTCCTTCCCCTCACTCTCCATGTTTCTCCCGTTATCTTCTTTTAACCACGTTTCTCTTGTTTATCGTCTCCTTTAAGCATGTTCTCTCGTTTCATCTTCTCTTTTTTAAACATATTTCTCCCGTTTTTGTTTCTTTCGTTTATCTTATTTTAGCTATGTTTCTATCGTTTATCGTTTTAACCACGTTTCTCCCGTTTATCTTCCTTTCACATTTCCCTCGTTTATTCTCATTTTAACCACGTTTCTCTCGCTTATCTCCTCTTAAAACATATTCCTCTCAACTTATCTCGTAATCGTTTCATGACCCAAAAAACCGCACACGAACACACACACACACACGCAAAACGGACACCGAAACTCCCCTACACGACACCGCAAATGGCACTACATATGACACAATATCCGACACACGCACACACACACACCTTTCCGGCCGTCAGCAGCTGGACCGGCACCGGGACGACTCTCAGTGCCCGACAGCCGCCACGGAGGTGACACTGGCACTGAGCAGGCACCCGCCCGGCCCATTACGGAGTGCCGCACGTGGAGGCGGGCCAGCCAGCGAGGATGGGGGAGGGAAGAGAGAGAGAGGGAGGGGAGGGGGAGCGGGAGGGAGGGGGAGGGGAGGAGAGAGGGCAAGGGGAGGGGGAGGGTGGGGGGAGTGGGCAAGGAGGAGGGGGATGAAAGAGAGGGCAAGGGGAGAGGGGAGGGTGTGGGGAAGAGGAAGGAGAGGAGGCCATGGGTGGGTGTAGGGGGGATCGAGAGTGGGGAGAGGGGGGAAGGGGTGAGAGGGAAGGAAGGGCATAAGAATGGGGAAGGAAAGTAGAAGAGAGAGAAGTCAGGAGGGCTGAAGAAAGCGAGAGAAAAATCGTGAGGAAAGAAGAGAGAGAGGAGGGACGGCAAAATAAAAGCCAGGGAGGAAGGGGGAAGAGGGGAGGAAAAGGCAAGAGGAAGGAGAGAGGAAGGAGGAAGGAGGAGGAAAGAAGGAAGGGCACGAGGGGAGGCGAGGGAGGGAGGGAGGAGAAGGAAGTCGAGAGGGAGGGAGGGAGGAGAATGAGGGCAGGGGATAGAGGGGGCAGGGGCAGTACCCAGCACATACCCGGACCTCTTAGCCATCACATGACAGCTGTGTTCGTCCTGGGTGACCTTACTTTTTGGACCACGTTGGCTCATAACCCGCATGGCTGTGCTCTGCTCGTCACCACCCGTTTTCGCTCTCTCTGCTTCCGTTGCTTCCATCAATTCCTTTCTAATTCCCTCATCGATATTGTCTCTGTTTTCACTGCTTTCGTCAATTCCTTTCTTTTCCCTCATCTATATTCGCTCTCTCTGCTTCCGTTGCTTCCATCAATTCCTTTCTACCCTTATCTATATTCTGCCTCTGCTGTCACTGCTTTCAATCCCTCTCTAATTCCCTCGTTATCGCTCTCTCTGCTTCCGTGCTTCCATCAATTCCTTTTAACTCCCTCATCTATATTCGCTCTTTCTGCTTTCGTTGCTTCCATCAACCTTTCTAATTTTCCTCTTCTATATCTGCTTTCGTTGCTTCCATCAATCCTTTCTATTTCCCTCGTCTATATTCGCTCTTTCTGTTTTCCGTTGCTTTCATTAATTCCTTTCTAATTCCCTTATCTATATTCTGCCTCTGCTGTCTGCCTCCATCAATTCCTTCCTTCCCTCATCTATATTCGCTCTTTCTGTTTTCGTTGCTTGCATCAAATTCGTTTCGTCTTCGCTCTGTTTTCGTTGCTTCCATCAATTCCTTTTAATTCCCTCATCTATATTCGCTCTCTCTGCTTTCGTTGCGTCCACCAATTCCTTTCTATTTCCCTCATCGATATTCTGTCTCTCTGTTTTCACTGCTTTCGTCAATTCCTTTCCATTTTCCTCAATGATCTGTCTCTCTGCTTTTACTGCTTTCGTTAATTATTTTTTTCTGGTCTTTATCGATATTCACTGCTTTCATCAATTCCTTTTCAATTTTCATCAACATTTTCTTTATTCTATTAATATTAGTTGATTTAGACATGCAGTCTAAATGTATAGCAATATGGGTTCTGCATATGACTGTGCGTGTGTGTGTATAATAATATAATAGGAAAAATTACCAAAATTTTAGCAAATATTCATTCCAATAGTGAGACAGACATAGAGGCAGACAGACAAACACACATGTACTTTTTCAGAATGCCAACCATCCCCCCCTCACCCCACCGACACCAAACCAAACATCCCCCAACCCCAACCCCCACCAAAAAAAAAAAAAAAAAAAAAAAAAAAAAAAAAATAATAAAAAAAAAAAAAAAAAAAAAAAAAAATGCTCAAAGACAACCCCCGCGCAAGCAAAGGCGATCGCGCCGGAGTGCCTCTAAACTCACTCCGCACTCCGCCGCGAGTACGAAGCCGCGAGGAAGCCACAGCTCGCTATGCTTGCGAGACACGTGCTTGCTCGTACGGCCATGCAGATCGCCGACAGACAGACAGGGTCATTTGGGGGGGGGGAAGTTTGTGTTTAAGGAGGGAATTGTGTGTGTGTGGTGTGTGTGTGTGTGTGTTGTGTGTGTGTGTGTGTGTGTGTGTGTGTGTGTGTGTGTGTGTGTGTGTGTGTGTGTGTGTGTGTGTGGTAAATTGGTATGTATATATGTGCAGATAAATAGAGAAGCAGAGAGATGGATATCCAGATATGTAGAGAGGGTAGATGATAGATAGAGGAGGAAGTAGGAAGGAAGGAAGGATGGAGGGAGAGAGAGAAGAGAAAGAGAGAGGGAGATAGATAGATAGATAGACAGACTGACAAAGACAGACAGAGAGAGAGACGGAGAGAAAGAAAGAGACAGAGAGACAGACGGAGAGAAAGAGAGAGACAGACAGACATAGAGAAAGAAACAGACAAACAAAACAAAAAAAAAAAGTGTACAAGCCTCAAAAACAAAAAACACAAACAAAAATAAAACAAAAACAAAATTTAAAAAATCAGAGGAAGAAAGAGAGCGAGCAGAAAGAAGAAGAAAAGGCCCCAACGCTCGAGAAACACACACACACAAAAAAAAAAAACATTAAAGAATAAGAGAAAGAGCAGAAGAAGAAAAGGCCCCAACGCTCGAGAAACACACACACACAAAAACATTAAGAATAAGAGAAAGAGCAGAACAAGAAGAAAGGCCCCGACAACGCCCGCGAGAGACAACGGCCGAAGACGGGGGTCAGCCGGCGAGCGCCCTCTGCCACACAACGGCATCCGAGGCGAGTGGCAAGAACAAACCGCTCGCATAGCATTTAGCGAACACTCGTTTTAAAATAAGAGAGCTTGAGCCTCTGGGAGGGATGGTGGGGAGGGAGGGGGTGGTGGGAGGGGGAGGAGAGGAGGAGGAGGGAGGGGGAAGGGAAGGAGGAGGAGTGGTGAGAGGGGAGGGAGAGGAGGAGGAGGAGTGTGAGAGTGGAGGGGAGGGAGGGATGGTGGGATGGAGAGGAAAGGGGGTGGAGAGGGGAGGAGTAGAAGAGAGGGAGTTGGGGGTGAGGTGAGTGTAGGAGGGAGAAGGGGGAGGTAGATGAGAGTGGGAAGGAGAGGGGGTGGTGAGAATGGGAAGGGGAGAAGGGGAAGATGGAGAGGTGGAGGTAGATGAGAGTGGGAGGGAGGAGGAAATAAGAGGAAAAGAAAAGAGGTGAAGGCAGGAAGAACAAAAAGAGCAAGAGAGCAAGAAAACGAGAGGGAGTGAACAAGAAGAAGACGAAGAGGAATAAGAAGAGAGGAAAAAGAGAGAAGAGGAAGAGAGAGAAGAGGATGAGGAGGAGTAGAAGAGGAGAGAGAAGATGAGGAAGAGGAGAAGAAGAAGAAGAAGAAGAGGAGAGAGAGAAGAGAAGAAGAGAAGAGAAGAAGGCAGCGGCGGTCAAGAAGGCAGGCCAAGAGGAGACAGGCCAAAGGGATATGCCGCATACCGCGCCGACGCAGCACACGAGGTGAGAGAAGGGGGGGGGGGGGTGAAGGAAGGAGAACCAAGAAGACGAACAAGAGCAGCAAGATAACGAGAGTAAGAGAACGAGAACAAGAAGGAGAAAGAAGAGTAGGAAGGAAAAAGAAAAGGAAGAGGAAGGAAATAAGAAAGGAAGAGGAAGAGGAGAAGAAAAGGAAGACATTGAAGAGAAGAAGAAGAAGAAGAAGAACAAGAGGAAGAGTAGAAGAAGGGGGGGGGGGCTGGCGAGCTGTGGCCGCCGCGAATACAGACATATTTCACGCATACTTTTCGCTCGAGTAAGATGTTCCTTTCATGAGAGAAGCAGCGCTTAAGAGAGAGAGAAGAAAGGAGGAGAGAGGGAGAGGGAGGATGGGAGATGGGAGGAAGGGGGAGGGAGGGAGAGGCTTGGAGGAGGAGAGAGAAGAAAGGAGGGAGAGAGGGAGGGAGGGAGGATGAGGGAGATGGGAGGGTGGAGAGGAAGGGAAAGGCTGGGAGAGTGAGAGGGAGGATGGAGATGGGTGGGAGGGAGGGGAGAGAGAGGGAGGAAAGGTAGGAGGGAGAGAGGAGGAAAGGCTGGGAGAGAGGATGGGAGGTGGGGGAAGGGAGAGAGAGCAGAAGGTAGGGAGGAGAGGAGGGAATACAACATATTTCAGGGAGGAGAGGAGAAGAAGCGAGGAGGAGAAAGGGAGAGGAGAGAGAGAGAGGAGAGAGAGAGAGAGAGAGAGAGAGAGAAGAGAGAGAGAGAGAGAGAGAGAGAGAGAGAGAGAGAGAGAGAGAGAGAGAGAGAGAGAGAGAGAGAGAGAGAGAGAGTGAAAGAGAGAAAATCCCTTTCAAGTTTATCGGTGCATGTTTAAATCTTTCCAATACTTCACACACACACACACACACACACAACACACACATACACACACACACACACACACACACACACAGACACACACACACACACACACCACACACACAAAAGTGAAAAATCTAAGGACACACAAACCCCAAAATACGAAACCGGTGCTTCAACATCTAACTAAAGAAAATGAACGCCACAAGCGATAACTAAAATAAAAACAAAAATCGAAGAAGAAAACCAAATAGAAATAGAAGAAATGGATTAGAAAATAATAAAAAATAAAAAGAAAAATAATAATTCATTCCATTATTATTAACGACCCCCTCCCCCTCATCCCCTTCCCTAGAAACAAAAAACACGAGAAAAGAAAATTAATAAATCGAATAAAAAGGCTAAGAAACACAAAAGCAATTCTGCATAGATGACAAACACTGATGTCACTCCGGCGCCGAAGGATAAGGCACGACAGGCATACAAAAGCGCGCACACACGCACACCACACACACACACACACACGGCGCGCGCGCGCGCACACACACACACACCATACCAATTCACCACCCCTCCCACACTCCTACCCTCCTCCTCCAACACACACAGACACACACAGACACACACAGACACACACACACACACACACACTCCTACCCCCCTCCACACACTCACATCCACCCCCCTCCACCCCTTCCCACCCACCCCCACGCTGGCTGCCACAATTCCCTGCAACTTTGCAAGATGCGGTCACTTGGAGGTGAATCGCGGCGCAGGTGACGGACAGGGCGTGGCGGCGACACAACAACAACACACACACACACACGGCGCGCACTGGGCCACTTGGGCGACGCGCGCTGCAGTATTATCTTTTTTGGCGGGGGTAAAGTACGGCTTTTTCAGTCGGTGAAGCGGGGTGTTTGGTTTTGTTTTTGCTTTCTGTCTTTTTCTTCTTTTTCTGCTTCTTATTCACTTTCTCTCTCATTTTTTTTCTCTCTCTCTCCCTCTCTCTCTCTCTTTCCTTCTCTTCTCTCCTCCTCGTCTTTTTCTTGTTCTTTTTTTGCGCTTTTTGTCGTTGTTTGTTTTAATTTCTGTCTGCGTCTGTCTGTCTAGATTGCCGGTATCGGTCGGTCGGTCGGTCGGTCGTCGGTCTCTCTCTCTCTCTCTCTCTCTCTCTCTCTCTCTCTCTCTTCTCTCTCTCTCTCTCTCTCTCTCTCTCTCTCTCTCTCTCTCTCTCCTTCTCTCTTCTCCCCCCCCGTCCCTCACTCAATCCTCTTAATTCATTATCTATTCATTTACATATCTAGTAATTTATCTTTCTATTTATTTATCTATTCTAGTGGATATATATATGAAAAAAAAAACACGAAAAGGAAACTGCCACCTGCGAATGATGCAATGGGTCACCCTCTCGTGACAGCCGGGAGAGAGCAGTGCCAAATGTGTGTGTGTGTGTGTGTGTGTGTGTGTGTGTGTGTGTGTGTTGTGTGTGTGTGTGTGTGTGTGTGTGTGTGTGTGTGTGTTGTGTGTGTGTGTGGTATGTGTATGTGTATGTGTACGTGTACTGTGTACGTGTATGGTGTATTTGTGGTGTGTGTGTGTGTGTGTGGTGTGTGTGTGTGTGTGTGTGTGTGTGTGTGTGTGTGTGTGTGTGTGTGCGTTGTGTGCGTGTGTGAGTGTATGCGTGTGTGCGTGTGTTGTATGCGTGTATGCGTTTGCATGTGTGCGTGTATGCGTGTATGCGTA
>NW_020871644.1:0-7500 GCF_003789085.1 Penaeus vannamei | reverse complement strand
TCTTCGTCATTGCATTTATTTCTATTTCTCAACTTTTTCCAGTGATTACGTGAATTTTTCTTGTGTTCTGGAGTGTTATTGCGAGGAGACTTCCGCTACTCTGAATTGCAATAAAATTTATTTTCAAATAAATTGCTTCCTGATAATATGTATTATGTATGGCCGTACATACATGTCTACGTTCATATGCACATACATGCATATGTATAATTTAGGCATATATGTACATAAATCAATCAATAAACAATAAAATAAATATACAGTAAATATATATATATGTATATGTATTTATGTTATATATGTATATATATGTACACACATATACATATGTGTATGTAAGTGTACGTACGTATGTGTGTAAGTGTGTGCGCGCGCCTATAATCATTCTAATAGAAATATTGTCTGTAATATCAATAACAGCAACAAGAAAGATATCCAACGACAAACTATCCTTATCAATAAAAAAAAAAACATACAACTACTTAAACCAAATAACAAAACAAATGAAATAAACAAACAACTACTTCACCAAGAATAACAATTGTAATACAAATACACCAAACTAATAACATCAAAAAAAATTTCATAACCATCAACAAGCAAAAAATAAAAATAAAAATAACGGACATTAATTAGAGAAGCATCTCAGCAGAGACGTCAAGTGAAACAGCCGTTCAGTGGGCAACCAGTCGTTCCCGACACTTAATGAACACTTCCCTCACATTAAATACCATTAATGAAGTCCTCGTGACAACCGACGAATTATTATGACGGTCGTTTCATCATTTTTTCCCTCTCTCTCTCTCTTTTTTTCTCTCTCTTCTTTTCCTTTTTTTCTTAGAGTTCCCCTGTCATGATCTGTCTGTTTTTTTTTCTCTCTCTCTTTCTCGCTTTTCTCTTCTCCCTTTACCCTTTCTTTTTTCTTCTTACTTCTTCCTTTTGCCTTACTTCCCCTTACCCTCCCATTCTCCCTTCCTTCTCCACCCCTTCTATCCTCGATCTCCCATTTACCTCTTCCTATCCTCCAACCTCTCTCTCTCTCTCTCTCTCTCTCTCTCTCTCTCCTCTCTCTCTCTCTCTCTCCTCCTCTCTCTCTCTCTCTCTCTCTCTCTCTCTCTCTCTCTTCCTTCACTCCAACCCCTCCTTTTTCACTACCTCCTATCCCTCCTCCTCCCTCCCTCCGCAACCAACCCTTCCCCTCTCCCCCTCCTACATCCCCCCCTCCCAATTTCCTCCCCTCCCCATTTTCCTCTCCTTTTCCTTCCCCCACCTTCATTCCATCTCTCCCCCCTCCCATTTTCCTCTCCTTTTCCTCCCCCCTCTCCTCACCCCCACCTTCATTCCATCTTTCCCCTCTCTCCCTCACACCAGAAAAAAGGGAAGCGGCCGAGGGGAGGAAGAAAGGCCGAAAGGTTGTTTTAAAGAAGTGTCTCTCTGGTCCTGTGTCACCCAGCGGGAGGAGGAGGAGGAGGGCCATCTCGCCGTGCCAGGTGGGACGGTGCCAACGAGGTGTGGTGGCACTCGTGGTGGTGGTGGTGGTGATTAGTGGTGGTGGTGCTCAAGGCGGCGGTGGTGGTGAACGGTTGGTGGTGAGAGAAGGGGAGAGGGGTCGAGGCGAGGGTGATGGTTGTGGAAATAACTGGTGATGAAGGCAGTGGGGTGGTGACAATCATTATCAATGATAATAACTGGCATGAGAACGTTCATATCGACAACTAAATCATATCGAATACATCGAATATACCAGAAAACACAACAACAATAACGAAGCCCAAACCCATACACACCGACAACACCACAAAAAAAAAAAAAAAAAATTGCGGCACAGCGAGAGGAGCGTCGGCAGCGGCGGCAGGAGTCGCTCGCTCGCTCTCGCTCACCGGAAGCGCTGCCAACGGCGACACAACGCTACACCGCTGGCAGGACGCGGTCACGCTGGTCGCTGCCGTGGCCGTGTTGTTCGGGAATGTGGGATTTCTGGTGGCTGGGCGCATGGTCGGCGAGGGGAGATAAGGAAGCGGGATTTGGGGACTAGTTGGGGCCGCCATTGTTTTGGTTCGGGGCGGTGGCGGCGCTGCGGCAGGCTGCTATCGGCGCTTTTTGATACTACGGGTATTTCTGGTATTGGCGCTACCGGTAACTATAATAACGATAATAATGATAATATGTTTTAATAATGGCGAAGGTACGATGGTATTGGTGCTACTGATAACTATAATAATGATACATGTTTTAATTAATAATGTGATGGTTGCGATGGTATTGTGCTACTGATAACTATAATAATAATAATGTGTTATAATAATGGTGATGGTTATGATAACAACAGGAACAGTAGCAGTAACAAAATAATAACAATAAAACGGTAGTAGTTGTTGTATAGTAGTAGTAACAGCATTATCAATAATAATGATTATGATGATGATGATGATAATAATAATAATAATAATAATAACAATAATAATAATAATAATAATAATAATAATGATAGTAATAATAGTGCTGCTGCTGATAATAATAATAATAATAACAATAATGATAAAGATAGTAACAGAGAAATATCAAAAAACAAAAATAAAGATAAAATAAATGTCAACTATACCAACCATAATAATGACAAAATAATATGATAACGATTATAGCAATAACAACAACAAAAAAAAAAAAAACATAAAACACACAAACATAACATTACAAGCCCCCCTCCCCCCCCTCTCCCCCCCCTCCCAAAAAAATGCCACCTCACGCAATACAATTAAGCCGAACAAAAAGCCCTTTAACAAAAAAGACAGCAAGCAGAACAGAACATTACATAACCCTGGAAGAACTGTTCTCTCGCCACCTGGTTCAAAAGCCAAGCTGGAGGAACTGCAGCTGACCACACTAGATAAAGTTTTTTTATTTTTGTTTATTTACGTATTCATTCTTTTTATTATAATATGTATCATTAATATTAGTATTATCATTATTATTATTATCATGATTATTATTATTATCATTAATATTATCTTTATCATTAATATCACCATTGTTGTTACGTATTCATTCTTTTTATTATAATATGTATAATTAATATTAGTATTATCATTATTATTATTATCATCATTAATATTATCTTTATCATTAATATCACCATTGTTGTTACTCTTATTATCATTATCATTATTATCATCAAAATCATTGCCACCATTATCATTATCATTATTTTTTCTTATATTCCTAAAACGAGAAATAGCCTTGAGACACATGTATGTATGTGTGTGGTGTGTAAATATGATTATATATAATATATATGTATATATATATATATATATATATATATATATATTATATATATATAGCATATATATTATACATATAGTATACATATATTATAATATATGTTTATATATATATGTATGTATTTTATTGTATGTATGTATATATGTATGTATATATATATATATATATATATTATATTATATATACTACATATATATACATATATATAACATATTACAGTATATATAAATATATACTACTATATACATATTAACATATACATACTATCATATTATAATAAATTATTCACATCATAATATACATATACATTATATACAAACATTAATATATAATATATATACTATACATACACATATATATACATACTATATTATATACTATACACATATATACATATTTACATATATTATACACTATATACATACATACATATATATATATTATATATTATATGTAAATGATGATATACATATATGTGTTATAATATGTATCATTTATTTATGTATGTATATATGTATGTATGTATGTATTTGTATGTACGTATATATATATATATTATGTATTATGTATGTGTATATATATACATATATAATATATACATATATAATTACATATATACATTATATATACATATATAATATACATATATACATATATATACTATACATATATTATACATTATATGTACTTATATAAATATGTATTATTTAGTTTATGTATGTATATATGTATGTCCATTATTATATATACTATTATATATTATATATATATTATACTATTAATTATATAATATATATATATATAATATACTAATATATACATAAAACAACACAACAACACCAGCTCCCATCCTATGCCAGTCATCCTCGCTCTCGCTTACCTAAATACATACACATCTGCCCCAACGTCTCATGCCTCTCCAGTCCTCTCACCTGTCAAGGAAGAGACACCAAAAAACAAAAAAAAAAGTTTAGTACATTAAGCATCCTGTTTGATAGCGGGCAGCATAAAAATTACCTCAAATCTAAAAGCGATAAAAGAATAAAACGATCCGCGCATCCCTGAAATAAACAAAGAATTCTTTGGGAAATAAATCCGTTGATAATTGATTCTGCCCGAAATCGCCAAAATATGGTCTGCACGATAGGAAATTCCAGATCCATTCATCATTTCAATTGCAGACAGCGACACAAAACGCGTATCTGAATTATTCAGGCGAATTGCATTAGCGCGTTGGTTGATGTAAGTTGAGTTATATATAGTGCATACACATATCAGTTAGTTGCTACGTATGTATTTGTGACGCTACAAGACACTCGATTGGTCTTATCAAACAACATGTGTTGCGTCCTCAAAATGCGACACTCTACAAATCAAGAACAATCACATCACCACCCCAATACTCAACACCCTACAATCATCATACACTTCTCCAACGCAACAAAAGAAACTAATCTCTTATACAATATGAACAAGAAAAAACACTAAATTAATAGACAAACCACTAAAAATACCAAACAACTACTATCCAAATTCTATAGAAATTTATTCCTCTCTACATAACAAGTCACAACCCCTACTATCCCAGGCATTTGTGTGTGTGTGTGTGCTGTGTGTGTGTGTGTAGGTGATGCTTAGCTGACTGTGGGTGTGTGTCTGTGTCGGTGCACCAATGGCTATTACTGATACAACGACTTGTGTACAAGTTATGTAAACGTGTGTGTGTGTGTTGTGCCTGTGTGGTGATATGTGTGCAACATTCTTACAATCCGAATGAATATCCTATCTACCACTTCTGTGTATGTTTTGTATGTATGTATGCTATGTATGTATGTATGTATGTATGTATTGTATGCATTGGATGTGTTGTGTATGTATGTGTGTGTATTATATATGGTATGGCATGTATGTATGAATGAATGCATAATAAAATGCATGAATAATGTCCACAAAGTATGAAATAAAACACTACCCACGATATGAATGAAATAAAGACATGAATTTTCCGATCTTGCCAAAAAATCCTCATGAAAACGGATTAAAAACAAATGGATGGTATATGAGCTTAATGTGAGAGTGTTCATGTGCGTGAATTAGAAACTAAAAACACAACAATAACACAATATTGAAAATATCTACATTAATAATGAAGATTGGCGATAATGATAACAACAGTAGTAGTAGTAGTTCTCTAAATAGTAATCAGTGATTCATGATAATATAATGATGATGATGTTTATGATAATGATAATAATTATAAAGATATACTAATAATGATAAGCATAATAATAAATGACAATAATACTACTAATAAAATTATGATGATAATTATTATGATAGTAAAAAAGTAATAATAATAATAATGATAAAAACAAAATAACAATAATCAACAACAATAAATAAAATAATAATAATAAACGACAATAGTCTCAGTGATAATGGTAATAAAGACAGCAATACCAGTAACAACAACAAACCCCCATAAGCGAACCATCCACACGTCCCACAACCTTTCCACCACAAAACCCTCTTCCACCATAAACAACCATCTCACGGCCTTTCACCTCCACCGAAGAGAAATGACGCAATCTTTCGACGCATTAAAATACCGGGAGACATGCCTCCGCCATCGCCACTTATACCTGTAGGATAACTAGGATATCTCGGGAAGTGGCTGCAAGATGTGGCTAAGAATGCTCCTTCTCCTTCCTGCTCTGTCTGTCTTTCTGTCTCTCGCTTTTCTTTTTTTTCTTCTTTCTCTCTCTCTCTTCTCTCCCTCTTTCACTCTCTCATCCCCTCCCTCCCTCTCTCTCTCTATCTATCTATCTTTTCTCTCTCTTTCTCTTTCTCAACCTCTTTTCCCCCTTTCTTCTCTCTCTCTCTCTCTCTACCTCTTTTCCCTTCTTCTCTCCTCTTCTTTTAACTATTTCTTGTCCTACTTTTCTCTGTCGTATCTCTCTCTTTTCTTCCTTTCTTCTCTCTCTCTCTTTTCTCCCTTTCTCTCTCTCCCTCCCCCTCCCCTCTCTTACCCCTCTCCACTCCCTCCCCTCCCTCCCTCCCCTCTACTCTTCCTCTATCTCTCTCTCTCCTGCTGTATCCTTCTTGCGGTCGTGGCTGGCGTCTTAATGGCATTCTTAAGGGAGGCGAGAGAATGTCTTTAGTCTCCTGACACCCTCGCTTCTGCCCCTCGCTGTCTGTGTCTTGCTAAAAGTCTATTTCTGTTTCATATCTATTTTTCGTGAAGATCTCTGATAATGTCTCTTTTGTTCATTTGTCGTTTGTCTTTATCTTTTTTCTTTTTATCATAAAAGAGTCTTTAATAAAATTTTCCTTTCTTATAAGTTTGTTTATTTTATTTTTTGCTTCATAAGCTTTCATATTTTATTTTATTTTATTTTTTTTCATAAAAGAGTCTTTAATTAATCTAATTTCCCTTCTTCTAAGTTATTTAAATTTGCTTCATACGCATTTTTATCTTTTTTCTTTTTTTTTCTTTCTTTGGCAAATCTCATGTTCCTTTGACTTATCTGGGATTGGCTTATGTCCCTTTCCTCTCCCGTTAAAAAAAACAGTCATTGAGTTCTTCTCATATGTTTCGGCTTCGTTAAATTTGTCTTTTTATTATCATTCCATATCTTAGTCCCTTACCGTATGTTTGGGATTTAGTAGATTAATCCCTCTCTTTTCCTTCTTCTCCTCTCTCTCTCTCTCCTCTCTCTCTCTCTCTCTCTCTCTCTCTCTCTCTCTCTCTCTCTCCCTCTCTCTCTCTCTCTCTCTCTCTCATCTATCTATCTATCTCCCTTTTTCTCTCTCTCTCTATCTATCTATCTCGGTTTCTCTCTCTCTCTTTCTTTCTCTTTCTCTCTCTCTCTCTCTCTCTCCATTCTTAATTATTTAACGTATCTTACTGTCAGTTCCTTGGTTATTTGGTTTCCTTTTAACTAGAACATAAATAATAATAACAACATAATAACCAAAAACACAAACAACACAAAAACAAAAAAATGTAATAATTAAAATAATAACAATAATCAATTAAAAAACAACAAAATAAATATTAATAATAAAAAAAAAAAAATGCGTGGACTGATTAATCAACATAAGCTTTCACGTAATAATAATCTATAAAAATAACCATATCAGTCTTTCGCTCATCTATCATAATATAAAAAAAAATCACTATAAAACAATAACAAAAAACCAGTATTAATTAACAGA
>NW_020871643.1:12500-13991 GCF_003789085.1 Penaeus vannamei | reverse complement strand
CACCTTATCCCCTCTTTCACTCTCACTTCCTCCCTCTCACTTCCTCCTTCCTTCATCTTTACCCTTCTCATTCCACTCTTTTTCCCTCATCCCCCCTCGCTCCCTCACCCTCATACACCTCTCTCACCCTCACTCCCTCACCTTTCATCTCATCCTCCCCTCTCAGTTCACCTTCCCTCCTCTTTCCTCCCCTCACTGCTTTCCCCTTCCCCTCAATATCCTCACCTTCCCTCCCCTTCCTCCCCTCCCCTCACTCCCTCCCTTCCCTCCTCCCTCCCTCCCTCCCTCCTCCCTCCCTCCCCCCTCCCCCCTCACCCTCCCCCTCCCTCCTTGGCAAGTATTCTCCATTTTCTTTCTGTTTCTATCTCTTCCTTTTACTTCCTTTCTCTCTTTTTATTTCTCCCTTATTTCTTTCCCTTCCTCTTTTCTTCTTTTCTCTTCCCTCTGTCACTTCCTTCGTCTCTTTTTTCGTTTTTTTTTTCTCTCTCCATTTCCTTCACTTCTCCCTTCATCCTATTATCTTTTTTATTCTTTGACTTTTTGTAGTACTTTCTTTTAGTTATGTTTTGTTCTATCTCCCATCTCTTTCTCTCTCTCTCTGTCTTGTACCTTCCTTTCTCCTCTCCCTCCCTTCCCTATCTTCTTCCCCTCATTCCCTCTCCTTTCCCCCTCTCCTTTCCCCCTCTCTTCCCTTCTTCCCTTTCCCTCTCCCTTCCCCACTCTCTCTTCTCCCACCCTTTATGTTTGTCTAAATTCTCTCTCTTTATCCTCTCCCCTCTTTTCCCTTCCCTGTTCTGTTTCCCCTCTTCCTCTCCCCTTCCTTCCATCTCGGGGATTCGCTTCTCTCAAAATGGCCGACAATGGGCTATATTTCACGAAGATGGGAAGAAGAGAAAAGGCGAATAAAGGTGATAAAAATCGAATAGCGATAAAGGAAATGCGGGAGAAAATAAATGAAGAAAAAAATACAAATAAACAAGAGGGAAGGTATTATTACATACCCCTGTATTTCTACTGTTAATAATGATAATGATAATAATGATAATGATGATAAAAACAATGTTAGTAATAATGATGATAATAATAACAATCATGATGAACAATAATGATGATTAAAGTGATGATAATGATAATATAACAATGTTAGCAATAGTAGTGATAGTAAAGAAAATTATAATAACAATAATTATGATAATGTTGATAATGATGATAAAGCAGTGTTAGCGATAATGATGAAAGTAAAAAAAATGATAAAAAACAATAATGATAATGATGATGATAATAATACAACCAATATTAGGGATAAAAAAGATAATAATGAAAAGGATGATGATAATAATGGTAATGAACGTGAAAATAATGATAATAAAACAGTTATGAAAATGATAATAACCAAAATGAAAGTGACGATGATGATAATGATAATAAAAACACTATTAATGATAATGATGAAGGTAATGAAAATAATGATAAGACATGGCGATGATGATG
>NW_020871642.1:24625-27762 GCF_003789085.1 Penaeus vannamei | reverse complement strand
GAGAGAGGAGAGGAGCGAGAGAGAGAGAGAGAGAGAGAGAGGAGGAGAGAGAGATGAGAGAGAGGAGACGAGAGAGAGAGAGAGAGAGAGAGAGAGAGAGAGAGAGAGAGAGAGAGAGAGAGAGAGAGAGAGGAGAGAGGAGAGAGAGAGAGAGAGAGAGAGAGAGAGAGAGCATCCGAGGGAGCGATCGCGCAGTCGCACCTGGCCGGTGCGGGCGGGGCCGGCGGCCTAGGCTACATGACGAGTCGTTGTCGATCAATACCATTAAAAAGTCCCGGAATGCCCACCTGCCTCCCTTGGCCGCTTTCCGTTTGTTTCCATTTGCTCTCCCACCTCCTTACTCGGAGTTTCTTTCTTTCTTTCCCTTCGCGATCCGTCACCGGCATTTCCTTCCATTTTCACTAGCTGTATCGTCAGCCATTCCCGTTCGCTTTTGCGCAGCTCGCAACTCGGTCAGCGCGTTCACACTGTCGTTCACCTACCTAGAAAGAGAGAAAGATATAATTGTAAGTGATGCTCATCAATCTGCAAGAGGGACTGACAAATAGATTGATAGAAAGATAGATGGATAGAGAGCGAGGAGGGGCAGAGAGAGAGAGAGAGAGAGAGAGAGAGAGAGAGAGAGAGAGAGAGAGAGAGAGAGAGAGAGAGAGAGAGAGAGAGAGAGAGAGAGAGAGAGAGAGAGAGAGAGAGAAAGAGAAGGGGGGGGAGATACAGACTCTTCCCCCATTATAAGCGATAAAAACACAGAGTCAGACGGATGAAGAGCACAGACAGAGATGGCTAATGTAATTTGGTACAGTCGCCGATTCAACAGAAAAATCAAGGTTTACACTGCAAAAAAGAAAATATATTCGCACGTGCGCGTGTGTGTGTGCGCTTTTGCGTGCGTGTGGGCGGGCGTAAGAGCTGTGTCTTATGCCTGCATGTGTGTGTGTGTGTGTGTGTGTGTGTGTGTGTGTGTGTGTTGTGTGTGGTGTGGTGTGTGTGTGTGTGTGTGTGTGTTGTGTGTGTGTGTGTGTGTGTGTGTGGTGTGTGGTGTGTGAATCTAGTTCTTACGTGATGTTATCTTGTCTTTATGTCCCTCGTTAATACCTGTTTACGTCGCTAATAAAGCCGGTCATCACATATATTTGGGTGCGTTATTTACCCTTCAGAGAATGCAAATCGCACTCGTAAATTTGGGATAGGATTGGACTAAAGTAAGAAGAAAAGGAAAGAGAATAAAAAGAGTCAGGGGGAGTGAGGGGGTGAGGGAGCGGAGAGAAAGAGGGGGAGAAGGTGAAATAAACGAAGAAGAAACAAAGAAGGAAGTTCTAAGACAAAATGTCAGACATACGGACAAGGCTGATTAAGCTTCAAGTCTGAAACAACAGTAAATGCACAACAGCAACGACCAAAATTAAAAGCTAATCAGGAAAATAGGAAGAACGCGTGACTACTGGTCAATGAAGGCTAAAGAATAGATTTCTGGACGTACCACTATTCGCGCTTGAGTTCTTGAGTTGCGGCGACTCCGAAGGCAAACTAACTCAAGTAATGTCAATTATTAAAGTCAACGCCACCAGAATCTGTGATTTTTTTTTTTTTTTTTATAAAAAGGAACTTCCAAGTCAAATGTTATCATCTCGCCTCTTTACCTTCATCATCTTCAAAATCATCATAAAGAATCGTGACCACTTTCTCTGTAGCATTATCTTCCCCTCATCATAACGAACACCACTTACACTGCAATCGCCCTCACACCATTAGGCATGAAAAGCATCGGAAAGGCTTTCCATCGCGAAAACGAAATCATTACCAACGCATCTGCTAATTAATTGATGATAGCAATAACAGTCGTAAACAACAGCAACCCCTCTCCCTAACCGGCAATTTAACTTGCAGCTGCAGTTCTCAATATCAGGTGTTGATGTCCATTCATTTCCAGCATTCAAGCAAAGGTCTAACCTTTTTTGAGTGATATCTATGATATATATATATATATATATATATATATATATATATATATATATATATATATATATATATATATATATATATATATATATTTTCTTTCAGTCTTGTCGTCCATGTAACATATTATTTAATAAATATTCTAACTATTAATTTCCCGCGACTCGAGCATTTTCCTTACATAGCTTGAACCCGTCTTGATAGGTATTTCCCAAGGAGTCATAACTCTTAGTTTCTTTTCATCTTTCTATTTTCCTAGACTTTCTTTTATTTCTTCTTATCTTTCGAGCCCCAATAATCCCTTTCTCCCCCCACCTCCTCCTCCTCTACCCTCTCCCACCCAGCTTCACTCCTCTCCTTCTCTCTCCATTCACTTACTCCTCTCTCCCTCCCTCCCACCTACGCCCGCCTTTCCCCCTTCCTACTCCTCCTCCTCCGCCTCAGCAAGTGGCAATAAGGTCGCCCTCGAGCCGCCAAGTGGCAAGAGTTCAAGTGTCTCATGATTCACAGTTGAGGCCAGCTTCGCTCATACTCCGCTTGTCCTCTTCAGTCTTTCCTGTTGAATTCAATGTCTCTTTTCCATCTATTCACGTTGATTTTAATTAACATTCCCCCCGTTATAAATTCAATGATTCTTTTGATAGATGCTTATAGTAATCATCCTTCACACTGTTTTATCCGCACCTCTGTCCCGGACGTCGTTCCTCTCCCTTTTGGTTCATTCTCCCTACTTCTTTCACGAGTGATTTGTCACGAAACGATTTCTTTCACCTCGCATTTTCTGGCGTTAATTCCTCCGTTATTCTACTTCATCTACCTTCGTATTTTTTCATTCTAGTCCTTTTTTTGTATGTTTTTGTACTTCGTTCCTTTGCCTTTCTTTCTTGTCCATCTCTTCCTCCCCCTAATTGTCTACCTACCTGTTCTATTCCAAAAGGCCTTCCCGTCTCTTTCCCGCTGCACGTTTGCATGTTTGTCTGTCTGCCATTCTGTTCCTTCCTTCCTTTCATCCAGCATGCCTGCCTTTTTCTTTTTTCTCTCTCCCTTACCTTTCACCTTCATTCACGGATTCATCTCGACATGTAAACCAATATTCCCTTCCTTTATCCCCGTCGCCCGCCCCGCCCCCTTCCTCGTACACTGGTAGGTAATTGAAAATCGCGATTCTGCGGCGGAGGGAA
>NW_020871642.1:9625-14625 GCF_003789085.1 Penaeus vannamei | reverse complement strand
ACATTTCTATTTCGTTCTAATTTTAATGATATTCAGTCAAGCATAGTATAATAATTCGATATACTGATTATGGATTATATGGATTTTCTAATCTCGATATTATCGCGTTCAGAATTAAGGTATGAATAACTACAGTATTAGATTAGTTATAGCTTCATTGAGGAGCTATCGCTATGATAACTCTTTGTACGCATACTCATTCTACTCAGTCGAATTCTCGTCTATCTTCCTACATACTAGTGGGGTCTCTTCTTTACAATCAATCATCTGGTATTCCTGTCCAGAACGTTTATCTTTCTTCGTCTTCTCGACTCTTATTCTCTCTTGCTTCGTCTACGTCTCTGCATACTTTCGCTTCTCTGCTGTAACTTCTCGCATTCTCTCCATATACAATGATTTCTTGCCTATCGTTCTTTTTTAAATCCAAACGGGATCTATTATGCTTTGCGGAAATAAAAATGAACCTTCGTGATTTTCATTAATGTCATCATTCGTAAACTTTCTATCTTCAGATTATGAATATTTTCCTTATTGACATGAAAACATCTGTTACTCGTCGTGCCATTCGACTCGTTCTCGCTCCCTGGTCACTACGTTCCCTGTCATCAGACTCTCTGGTTCTTTCTTACCTCCTTGCGCCTCCTTCTAATAACCAATCGCACTATTTGAAAGGTTTCTCGATTCATCATGATCAGCTGAAATCTCATATCAGTTCAAGCCTTTGCTTGTTGGCATCTATCAGCCTGTCTGACCGCCTCTACTCCTTCTCCTGCTCTTCCGCCGGGCTAAATACCATCAACTATACATCTATAAACAAACACCAAATATACAGACATAATATATATAACATCAATAATATAATATATATTATATATCACACATATACATCATCAGTATATATATAATAATATTATATATATATTATATTATTGACAATTATCACAATACACACACCAACACATCTTTTACTTCTCAAGCACACATGTGTGTATGCATATATATTATCATACTATACCATCGACATATATATTATATAATATCTTTACTACTATTAATTATAATTTATAATCATGCGCGCCACACATACTATAATACGATATATATATATATATTAATTATATTAAATATATATTATTTTTTTAATTATCTATTTTATACAATAATATCATATTATTATATATTATATATCTATATACTTATAAATATGATATAATATAACATATATATTATATTTTATATATAATATATATAATTATAAATATATATATATATATCATATATGATATATATATATATATATATTATATATATACTTATATATATTTATATACATTATATATATACATTATATATAGTAGTATTAGGTAGTAGTATATATATATTAAATATTATATTATACATACATATGATATATGTATATGTTATAGTATATATTCTAGTAAGTATATATAATTTATCCATATGTAATAATTGTAGATACCTGATATCTACAGACATACATACATATCACATATATATATTATAATGAGTATTTATAGGTATTATATATAAGTATTATATATATACATATGTGTGTGTGTGAGTGTGTGTGTGTGGGTGGTGGTGTGTGTGTGTGTGTGTGTGTGTGTGTGTGTGTGTGTGTGTGTGTGTGTGTGTGTGTGTGTGTGTTGTGTGTGTGTGTGTATGGATATATATTTAATCTATCTATCTATCTATATAGTATGTGTGTGTGTGTGTTGTGTGTGTGTGTGTGTGTGTGTGTGTGTGTGTGTGTGTGTGTGTGTGTGTGTGTGTTGGTGTGTGTGGTGTGTGTGTATGGATATATTTTAACTATCGATCTATCTATTATGTGTGTGTGTGTATATGTGTGTGTGTTTGTGTGTGTGTTTGTGTGTGTGTGTGTGTGTGTGTGTGTGTGTGTGTGTGTGTGTGTTGTGTGTGTGTGTGTGTGTGTGGTGTGGTGTGTGTGTGTGTTGTGGTTGTGTGTGTGTGCGTGTGTGTGTGTGTGTGTGTGTGCGAGGTGTGTGTGTGTGTGTGTGCGTATGCGTGTGTGTGTGTGGTGTGTGTGTGTGTGTGTGTTTGTGTCGGGTGTGTGTGCGTGCGTGTGTGTGGTGTGTGTGTGTGGTGGTGTGTGTGTTTGTGTGTGTTGTGTGGTGTGTGTGGTGTGTTAGTTGGGTGGTTGGATGCGTGGGGTCGTGGTGGGTGTGTGGTGTGTCGTGTTGTGTGTGGTACGTTGTAGGGGTGTATGGCACGCATTACTATAACTATAGTATTATTTGCCATATTTTACTCATAATCCATTATAGCGATATGTATTTAATTTTATTGCCAACTTGGTGTGAATGTACTGGTCCTAATTTAGAGCAGGTTGGTGAGAGAGACATTTGTTCAGCGTTGTTCATAAGTCTCATGTGTTAGGGTGTGCACATTACAAAATGTAATCTTGACGCCCCCAAAAAAAAATATTAGTAGAGTAATAATGGAAGGTGAATATTATATCTATACAACACAAAAGTACTAGGAATGGGGAATTGCGTATGGTCAAGATGTTCTATGGCATGTTTTTCGGTACATTAGATAAATGTATGTGATGTGGTTTCCGAATACTCTAAGCTGTGACAATTTGACATCAAGGAGTGATACGGGGGTTGCTTTAGTTCGCCGCCTTGGACGGCATGGTGGAGTAAGAGAAGATTATGGGGTGATCAAGGGCCTCTAAAGCGTTACTACGTCGGAATGTAGTCACATTTGAGTATTGTGACTAGAGAGGCCAGATGTATAAAATAATTATATATATATTTAGATAGGATTAATATAATATATAGATTAAGTATATAGATATAGTATTATGATAACATGAACATAGTAGTAATCAGCGTAGTAGGTGTAGTATGAGGGGTGGGTATGACGGTGTAATGGGTATGTTGTAGGTATGTATGTTTGTAGGTATTGGTGTATATTATGTATTAGGTATGTATTATATATCAATGTAGTGATTAGTCATTAGTGTGATCGAATAGGTGGGGGGACAAAGCAAAGGAGGAACTAGTACATACGAGCAGTACATGGACATAGTCAGTAGCATACATACATACGGTATGTCAGGCTACATAAAGTGACATAATACATACATTAGATACAGATGAGATATGCATACATTGCAGTAATACATGCAGGTACAGACTATACATTTACAAGATACATAGATAGCATGACATGAAATACATGACTTGCATAGGTACATACATACATAGCATACAATACATACATGTATATATATGTATCTATAATGGCTGAGTTTTTGGATTTGTAATAATAGTGAATTTAATGTATGTATTATATGATTGTATTAGTATGATAATTAATGTATTGAAGATGTTATATGTATATCATGTTATGTATAGTAATGTATGTAAGGGGGGGGGGGGGGGGGGGGGGGGGGGGGGGGGGGGGGGGGGGGGGTGGGTGGAGGGGTGAGGGGGGTGGGGGGGGGGGGGGGGGGGGGGGGGGGGGGGGGGGGGGGGGGGGTTTGTTATTGATATTGTATGTATGTATGTTTGTATGTTGTTATTTGTATAATTTTGTATATATGTATATAGTATATTATATGCTATATTATGTAATTGTGTAATGTATATTATATATAGTATATATATTATATATTATATATAATTATATTATATATATATATTATAACAAGCACAAAATACAATCACGTGAACACAAAAATGAAAATGAAACTAGCCACAATGAGAATTGAAATAAGCTCATTGTGGCTAGTTTTATTTTCATATATATATATATATTATATATTATAATATATGTATATATATTATATATTATATATATATATATGTGTGTGTGTGTGTGTGTGTGTGGTGTGTGTGTGTGTGTTGTGTGTGTGTGTGTGTGGGTGTGTGTTGTATGTATGTATGTATGTATGGTATGTATGTATATATATATTAGATAGATAGATATAAGATACATGTGTGT
Source organism: Penaeus vannamei (assembly GCF_003789085.1). Classification (NCBI taxonomy): domain Eukaryota; kingdom Metazoa; phylum Arthropoda; class Malacostraca; order Decapoda; family Penaeidae; genus Penaeus; species Penaeus vannamei. Next base: position 10,632 of record NW_020871642.1, on the reverse strand, counting down.
GTGTCTGTGTGTGTGTGTGTGTGTGTGTGTGTGTGTGTGTGTGTGTGTGTGTGTGTGTGTGTGTGTGTGTGTGTGTAGTGGTGTGTGTGTATGTGTATGTGTGTGTGTGTGTTTGTGTGTGGGTGTGTGTGTTGGTGTTGTGGTGTGTGTGTATATAAGTATTGTATGTATGTATGTATGTGTAATGTATGTATGTATGTATGTATGATTATGTATGTTTATATTATATATATATTATATGTGTGTTGTGGTGTGTGTGTGTGTGTGTTGTGTGTGTGGGTGTGTGTGTGTGTGTGTGTGTGTGTGTGTGTGTGTGTGTGTGTGTGCCGAAATCGTTACTGATTCGACATTTAAAAGATGCAATTGTACAGATATAGATCCTACAGCAAACGTTTGTTTCCGTATTTTTGTATTTCGAAGGCATATCTGAATGGCAAAATTTATTGTTCTAAACCGCAGAGTAAATCATAATGATTTTATATGAATGATTGGTTTGTTTAAATGCTCATCATACAGTGAGGGGAAGTTGTAGTTTCATTATCACGCTCCCTTGTCAGACGACATCGTTGCTTCGCCCCGCAAACAGAAAGAAGGTCGAGAAACATGAGCAACGCCAACGCCCGCCATACTTATCGCAAGGCTTGGGTGTTAGAACATTCAGTTATTTATTGGAGGCAAGTGGATGCAGTGACGGGGTTAGTCAAAGGAGACAGATTCGGTGGCATCGAGCAATAGGTTGAGAAAAGAAGGGATCTATTAGTTTATGTTCAAATAACAGAAAGATACTGTTAGAATGGGGATGACTGTCTCGATCCTGTTTCACTTTTGTTTTTATTTTGATCATAATGACTACTGATTTTAATAGTAGAAAGGGAGAGTGTAAAATTAAAGATAACTTTAGACTTGAATTAAGTGCTTTTCTTATATACTTTATTGTTAGTTTCTCGCATGTGGCACAGTGATTTAATAAGATTTCTCTGGCTATTGTAATATTTGGCACCTCAACA
>NW_020871641.1:342764-350264 GCF_003789085.1 Penaeus vannamei | reverse complement strand
AAAAGGAACTGTTCTTAATCGTCAAATTTACAAACACAATTGAGAAATTTGAATCTGTAGCACGGAACTTTAAGCATATCTTAAGAAAATAAAAGAGATAAGCATACCTTAAGAAAAGAAAAATCAAAGAAAAAAGGAGAGAAAAAACGAAATATACCTTAAGAAGAGAAAAGGAATAATGTAAAATAAATAAATAAATAAAAAAACTAAGCAAATCTTAAGAAATAAAAAAAAACATTGAGAAAAGAAAATACATTATGAAAAGAAAAAATAAAAATAAGCATGCCTCAAGATAAAAAAATAGATATATATACATATATATATATATATATATATATATATATATATATATATATATATATATATAACTTGAAACATACCTTAAGAAAAAGAAAGAAAAAAAGCCACTAATTAGCAATACTTTCCTGGAATTTCTAAATTCTAAACTGGACTTTACCCAAATATAAGTTTAGCCTAATTTTATTCCTGTCTGCGCATATGGTAAATTCCGACGATTTGGTATTGGAAGTAAGGGAAACCTAATATGAATACAAAAATATACATCTAACATAACAAGGAAATATCGATACATTTAACCATAAAAAAGAACATAAGCTGTGAAATTATCGTTAAATTAAACTATTCCGAGTAATCATGCTCCTTCAATTCACATTGAGCGCACAAACAGTTCATCGAACCTTCTGGAAACTGCAAAGACGGGAAGAGTCCTCAAGGCCCTTGCTCTTCTTCTAACAGTAAACAAACTCCACACAATTCTTTACGTACGAAGGAATAGCAAATAAATCTCCATTGCACCATGAAGCAGGCACGCTAGAGGTTAAATTTTTAATAAATCGATAACGGCCATAACGAAATATGGGGAGTCCACTTAATTCAAACACGAATGCCGGAGCAACTGTCATGGCGACTTCAGTTTCCCTCAAACTTTTCGCGGATATTTTCGGACTCATTGCGCAGTCTGCTCTGCATCGGAGTCAGAAGAAGAGAGAATGACGAACTTGATTTTCATGGCACGGGATTTGTGATCATTTCCGATATTTCTACGGTAATAGGATGACCGCCAGCAATTTAACTGCTCTCCATCGAACCCAGTGGAAGACATGGTCAAGCGCCGAGCGGCTGCCTAGCCAGGCTCTCAGAACAATTCGAGCACCAATGAAAATATCGGTTTTTCCTTCTTCTCTACATAATCAAATCTTTGGAATATTTTCTTAAACACAATATATTACTCTTCTTCTTCTACAGTGGAATGAAGGCGGAATTTGCTCAAGAAAAAAATACGAATGCGGTTTCCCTGGCGAACTTGTGTAAACCCCGTTAAAAGATTACCACGCAACTCGAAATTCTTTAGTTGAAAATGACGCAAAGCGATTATCAGTTTCAGCGACTTTCATGGCAGAATTTACAATTTCCTATATAGATTCAATTTATATTTGATGTACTGCTAAATAGGCGCAGAGACATTTTTTTTTCTTTTGTATATTTCCATATGCACCACTTCATATCAACCTTGAGGCGAACAAAACGAAAAGATATTTCAACAGGTTCCAGGACTATGCGCATGAAGGACACAATCTGAAAATGTATCAACGTGCTTGGGGTTTCAGAAATACTACAAAAAGGCCTATGATAAAACGTAATATAATAAACACACCATAACGGCCGCAAAGCATCACAGCCGTAATAGGTGGGTCTACATGAGGTATTCGTTAGGCGGCCGTGATCAGAATTTCAAATGAATAATCATCGGTTGCCTGTTCGTATTTTAAAATTGTACTCTAAAAACTTTTTTCTTGTTAAATAGGTTATATGCGTGTATACGTATGTATATATGAATATGTGTATATATAGTTATATAGTTATATATATATATATATAATATATATGTGTAGTATATATATAACATATATCTATATCTATATCTATCTATCTATCTATCTATCTATCTATCTATATATATATATATATATATATATATATATATACATGCATACATGTATATATAAATATACATATTCTGTATTTGTGCATTTGTAAATACATATAAATATACATATTGTGTATATACAAAAATATACATATATATGTATATACACACATTCAAGTCCATATATGCATGTATTGGAGGAACGGAAATGCACACCGCACCCATATAGATCATTCCTGCCTCATCTTTGTATCTAAACCTCTCTCCGTTTTGGTCTCTTACTATGGATATTTCTGTGCTGGATTTTTTCATAGAAACTGCGATTTCTGCATCACACAAGAACAAGGGATATGATATATTAATTTCATGTTCATGATTACAATGATAACGACAAAAACGATGATGATGACTGCAGTTCATCTATATACGGATTTAACTTAATTTTAAGAGGAAATTTTCTCATAATGAAGAAAATTGCATCAGTCTTTTGTCTTTCATCTTGTGAGTGAGGCAGTAAGAAAATCTAGTCATTCCTGTAAGAAATAGACAAATTTTGTGAAACTTCTATGTAATGTACACAAAATCCACAGCTTTCCCATCTCGCAACACATCCAGGATGCGCGGCCGGAGGTGCCCGCCGTTCCCACGCTCCTGCGCCGCCAGCCAGCTAAATAGGGGCGCCAGGCGGCTCAGCGCCCCATCCGACGCCCGTTCCTCCTCAGGCGCACACTTGGTCCAAGAGAGCAGTCATGAAGGCGGTTTGTGTCGTGGCCTTGGTCGCCGCGCTGTGCGTCGCTCCCTTCCGAGCTGAGCAGCCTCCGGCCGGAGTGCTGCGTCCTCTGCCCCGCCCCGGCCATGAGGGCGTGCGCACTCTGCCGGCTCTTCTGCCCGACGACCTGAGGCAGACCAGGCCTTTTGGTCGACCTGACGTTCCGTCCTTCCAGCGACCTCAGATCCAGCCCCGACACCCATCTTTCCTCAAGGAAACGAAACCTCTGCCTCGTCCGGTGGGAATTCAGACTCTGCCAGCAGAACTGCCACAGGATCTCAGGCAGACAAGACCCTTTCCTCGTCCAGCAGGAGTAAACACACTTCCTGCTGAGCTCCCCGAGGATCTTCAAGGCTCAAGGAAGCAGACAAGACCTTTCATCCGCCCCGACGTCCCTTCCTTCCAGCGTCCTCAGATCCAGCCCCGACACCCATCCTTCGACAAGCAGACGAAGCCTCTGCCTCGTCCGGTGGGAGTTCAGACTCTGCCAGAAGAACTGCCACAGGATCTCAGGCAGACAAGACCCTTTCCTCGTCCAGCAGGAGTAAACACACTTCCTGAGGACCTTCCTGAAGATCTTCAAGAGTCAAGGAAGCAGACAAGACCTTTCATCCGCCCCGACGTCCCTTCCTTCCAGCGACCTCAGATCCAGCCCCGACACCCATCCTTTGACAAGCAGACGAAGCCTCTGGCCCGCCCTCTCAGAGTGGCAACTCTGCCAGCAGAACTGACACAGGATCTAAGGCAGACAAGACCCTTTCCTCGTCCAGCAGGAGTAAACACACTTCCTGCTGAGCTCCCCGAGGATCTTCAAGGCTCAAGGAAGCAGACAAAACCTTTCATCCGCCCCGACGTCCCTTCCTTCCAGCGTCCTCAGATCCAGCCCCGACACCCATCCTTCGACAAGCAGACGAAGCCACTGCCTCGTCCGGTGGGAGTTCAGACTCTGCCAGCAGGACTGCCACAGGATCTCAGGCAGACAAGACCCTTTCCTCGTCCAGCAGGAGTAAACACACTTCCTGCTGAGAAGATCTTCAAGAGTCTTTCACGTCCCGACGTCCCTTCCTTCCAGCGACCTCAGATCCAGCCCCGACATCCATCTTTCATCAAGGAAACGAAACCTCTGGCCCGCCCTCTCAGAGTGGCAACTCTGCCAGCAGAACTGCCACAGGATCTCAGGCAGACAAGACCCTTTCCTCGGCCAGCAGGAGTAAACACACTTCCTGCTGAGCTCCCTGAGGATCTTCAAGGCTCAAGGAAGCAGACAAGACCTTTCATCCGCCCCGACGTCCCTTCCTTCCAGCGACCTCAGATCCAGCCCCGACACCCATCTTTCATCAAGGAAACGAAGCCTCTGAGTTCAGACTCTGCCAGCAGAACTGCCACAGGATCTCAGGCAGACGAGGCCCTTTGCTCGTCCAGCAGGAGTAAACACACTTCCTGAGGACCTTCCTGAAGATCTTCAAGGCTCAAGGAAACAGACAAGACCTTTCGTCCGCCCCGACGTCCCTTCCTTCCAGCGTCCTCAGATCCAGCCCCGACACCCATCCTTCGACAAGCAGACGAAGCCTCTGCTTCGTCCGGTGGGAGTTCAGACTCTGCCAGAAGAACTGCCACAGGATCTTCAGCAGACGAGGCCCTTTGCTCGTCCTCCAGTCCCATCCTTCCAGCGTCCTAATCCTTGGCCTCTCCATGTGCCTCAGGGCGAAGGTGAGTTTGGAGCAAAACAATTCTATATAAACTAGATATTAAACGCAGAATATTTCATTGTCACTTTAAAGAAAACAGTCAAGATCAGCCAATTAAACGAGTATTCAAATCAAGGAATGAATAGCACAAACATGATATAATAGACAGATTATTCACAGTCGAGTATATTTTAGTAAACATGAACGGGGATTTCGGTTAAACAAATGATATACTAGACCCCACGGTCATATATATCTATGGTAATGTACAGTGACAAAAACGGTTAGGAGTGAGTTGATGAAGTTTGTAAGTTAGAGGTTGAACAGTACTAGATGGTAGTCTGGTAGTGAAAAGGGGTTAAGAATGGGAGCTGATGAGGTATAGTATAAAGTAAAGGTTGTTAGAAGAGTAAGGAGTTAAGGAGCAGGGGAATTAGATCAAATGGAGGAGATTTATGCGGCTGAGGAAGGAGAGTAAATTGTCAAAAGGTAGGGGTAGGAAAAGCCAGGGGGTTCCGAGAGGATGTCTATCAGGCTGGGAGATAGAGGAAGCGAGAACAAGTGAGGAAAATAAATGTGCTAGAAATCTAAGGTCATAGAGCACTATGATTGAGTATTGCGACGGAAAAGGTAGAAATAAGTTATCGATTAGGGTAAAGTGTATAAGATTTTAGAGGGGTTAAAACAACACACGAGCATAAAAGAAAGAACAAATGAATAACAAACGCATAACATCCACAGCTGAGATCTGCCAGAGCTGCGACCGCCTGCCCTTCGTTCGCCGCGGAGCCTGCTGCAAGCGCTGGAACCTCTGCTGTTGAGGAACTTCTTGGCTGCTAATTCACAGATGACATCCTGTGACTTTTATTATTGTTAATATTGATGATCATTTGTTTTTTGCATCTCTTGGTTTGGTGTATAATGGAAGTGCTAAGATTTTAAATCTTACTGCACTACCCAAAAATTAATCAACATAAACGGAACGAAATGCATGAATATCTTTAGAATACACACACGCACATATGTACGTACGCATGAAATGATAAACATTTAGAGATATATTCCACTTTATTTCAGTATTATATAACAAATAAAAATAATAATCAGTCTTACTTGTATATATAACCTAATAATCTAACTAATTGAGAAGTTCTGTATCAAAGAGAGCTCTTGTATATATAAAAAGTATGGTTGTTTTTATTGTAACCAATTTATAAAATATAGCAGACTAAAAGGCAATTTAGAGGAAAAACTATGGCAAATCTTCACGTTCTCTGTAAAATACATCAATACAAGCTATGAAAATATATGATAATCTTAACTTGTTGTTTTTCAAATGACCAAAATGACAGATGAAATACAAGGTAAAATGTCTAAATCTAGCGTATCAAATTAAGTATAGTTCTGCATTGCCAAAATTAACTGTCCTTAATCGTCAAGTTTACTTACACAACTGAGAAATATGAATCTATAGCACGGAACTTTAAGTATACCTTAAGAAAATAAAAGAGATAAGCAAAGCTTAAGAAAAGAAAAATCAAAGAAAAAATGAGAGAAAAAAATTGAAACATATCTTAAGAAAAGAAAAGAAATAATAAAAAAAAAACTAAGCAAATACCTTAAGAAATTAAAAATCAAAAAAATTGAGAAAACTTGAAACATACATTCAGAAAAGAAAAAGAATAAATCAAGATTAGCATGCCTTAAAAAAAATCAAAGAAAATATGTGAAAAAACTTGAAACATACCTTAAGAAAAAAAAAAAAAAAGAAAAAAAACTAACGCCACTAACTGGTAATACTTCCCTGGAATTTCTAAATTCTAAAATGGACTTTACCTAAGTATAAGTTTAGCCTAATTATATTTCTCTGCCCATATGGTAAATTCCGACGATTTGGTATTGGGAGTAAGGGAAACCTAATATAAATACAAAAATATACATTTATGATAACAAGGAAATATCGATACATTTAACCATAAAAAATATATAAGCTGTGAAATTATCAAATTATCAAACTATTCTGAGTAATCATGCTCCTTCAATTCACATAGAGCACAAAAATAGTTCACCGAACCTTCTGGAAACTGCAAAGACGGGAAGAGTCCTCAAGGCCCTTCCTCTTCTTCTAACAGTAAACAAACCACACAATTCTTTACGTACGAAGGAATAGCAAATAAATCTCCATTGCACCATTAAGCAGGGCCGGCACATTGGAGGTTAAATATTAAATAAATCGATAACGGCCATAACGAAATATAGGGTTAACTTAATTCAAACACGAATGCCGGAGCAACTGTCATGGCGACTTCAGCTTCCCTCAAACTTTTCGGATTTTCGGAGTCAAGGCGCAGTCTGCTCTGCATCGAAGTCAGAAGGAGAGAGAATGACGAACTTGATTTTCATGGCACGGGATTTGTGATCATTTCCGATATTTCTACGGTAATAGGATGACCGCCAGCAATTTAACTGCTCTCCATCGAACCCAGTGGAAGACATGGTCAAGCGCCGAGCGGCTGCCTAGCCAGGCTCTCAGAACAATTCGAGCACCAATGAAAATATCGGCTTTCCTTCTTCTCCACATAATCAAATCCTTGGAATATTTTCTTAAACACAATATATTACTCTTTTTCTTCTACAGTGGAATGAAGGCGGAATTTGCTCAAGAAAATATACGAATGCGGTTTCCCTGGCGAACTTGTGTAAACCCCGTTAAAAGATTACCATGCAACTCGAAATTCTTTAGTTGAAAATGACGCAAAGCGATTATCAGTTTCAGCGACTTTCATGGCAGAATTTACAATTTCCTATATAGATTCAATTTATATTTGATGTACTGCTAAATAGGCGCAGAAACATTTTTTTTTTTTTTTTTTGTATATTTCCATATGCACCACTTCATATCAACCTTGAGGCGAACAAAACGAAAAGATATTTCAACAGGTTCCAGGACTATGCGCATGAAGGACACAGTCTGAAAATGTATCAACGTGCTTGGGGTTTCAGAAATACTACAAAAAAGGCCTATGATAAAACGTAATATAATAAACACACCATAACGGCCGCAAAGCATCACAGCCGTAATAGTGGTCTACATT
>NW_020871641.1:320180-331677 GCF_003789085.1 Penaeus vannamei | reverse complement strand
CACATACACACACATCACACATCACATATATCATATATATTTAATATATATATATATATATCATATATATTATATATTATATATATATTATCTATATATATATATATATATATAATATAACTATATAATTATATAGATATATATATTATATATAATATCTATATATATATACATCACACATACATACATATATATACATGTGTCATCACTGGAAATTTCTTTTCTAATTTCTTCGAGTATATTCTTCAAAAATTATGATTTTTTTCCGTGTTTATATATCTTTATTATCTAATCTCATATATTTTCCTAACTTTTCTCTTTACTTGAAATGATACGTAATAAATGATTGAAAATTGATACTAATTTTGTGTTTTATGAATATAAGGATAATAATGGAAAATAGGAGTTTAAGCAGTTAGGTGATATGTAATATAGATAACTTTTATACCAACAGTTTTATGCTTATTAAAGAGATCGTGGTCACATAACGCAATTTATCATAACAGAGTATATTTAATCTCTGTCTCATTATGCTTGGGGAGTTAATTTAATTTCGTTTTTTCCTCTTATTCAATATATTTAGTCTTATGATCAGTTTCTAATGAAGAAATAATTAAAATACACATTAATGCTTATCAGTTTCTAATGAAGAAAATATTAAAACACATAAATGATTATTTTAATTACGAAAACATATTAACAATGCATTCAGAAACCAAATATCCTTCACCAAACCCTACCTAATGTGTGTTTTAATTCTTTCTTCATTAGAAACTGATCATAAGACATTAAACATATTGAATAAGAGGAAAAGACGAAATTAAATTAACTACCCAAGCATAATGAGACAGAGATTGAATATAATCTATTATAATAAATTACATTAAGTGACTTCACGATCTATTTCATACGTGACATACTGTGGGATTAAGATGCTTATGTTAATATGACTAAATGACTGAAATTACAATGAACAAAATATCTAGCTAAAGTATAACAGAAGAAGAAACATACAAAGACTTGACGATAATTGTACACTGAACAATCTTTATTTACGACGGGAGTTGAGCTTGGCCATATCGGGCCACGGCTCGTTCATGTACTCTAGTTGTGATAATATATATATATATATATATAATATATATATATATATATATATATATATATATATATATATATATGTGTGTGTGTGTGTGTGTGTGTGTGTGTGTGTGTGTGTGTGTGTTGTGTGTGTGTGTGTGTGGTATGTATATGTGTATGTGTGTACATACATGTATACAAAACCATAAGTACACGTATGTATATACGTTTCATTAAGAAAAATTATTATCATACTGTTCTCCACCCCATCATCATAATACTGTTTATACTGCTCATGTCTCGATATAAATTGTAACAAATTTTCAAGGACTGAGTATATTTAGACTCTCAGAGCACTATCGTTACTGCTATTCTTATAAGTAATGGCACAATATATGGTATATAACTGTTCCTCCACCACTGTCTGTTCCCAATTTCACTTTCAGCTTGAGGTTCTGAAATCAGATTGTGTGATTCATGATTTCTATTTTTTCTTTTTTTTTTTTTTTTTACTCTCCCATGGCAAAATACGAAGAGTAATATTCAACAGATGAGATAACATTCTTGGCATTTTTTTATCACTTAAACCTGAGTAGATTAGTTACCAGGCATTGTGTCTCTAAGTGTCTGCCTCGAAGTCAGACTATCTGTACCTTTTTCTTGCTTACTTTTGATGTTGAAGTCTTAATCCCGACACATTTTCAATATCAATACTGTTATCATGATTCCAATCAAGTTTGCGCCAAACGACCAAAGCAGAAGACAGTCTCCGGTTAAATTATATCAATTAAAAAAAATACCTTTGTGTCCGATTTACCTCAGCACTAATTTCCTCCCGCCCTCTCCTTCCAGAAGCCAGTGAAAGAGAGTAGAAAGAAAACTAAAGAAAGTAGAAGAGTAAGATAACTCACGAGATGTGGGCAGTGTTGCTTCTGGCGGTTGTTATATCGTCAATTTCTTCGAGTATATTCTTCAAAAATTATGATTTTTTCCGTGTTTATATATCTTTATTATCTTATCTCATATATTTTCCTAACTTTTCTCTCTTTACTTGAAATGATACATAATAAATGATTGAAAATAGATACTAATTTTGTGTTTTATGAATATAAGGATAATAATGGAAAATAGGAGTTTAAGCAGTTAGGTGATATGTAATATAGATAACTTTTATACCAACAGTTTTATGCTTATTAAATATATCGTGGTCACTTAATGCAATTTATCATAACAGAGTATATTTAATCTCTGTCTCATTATGCTTGGGAAGTTAATCTAATTTCGTTTTTTCCTCTTATTCAATATATTTAGTCTTATGATCAGTTTCTAATGAAGAAATGATTAAAATACACATTAATGCTTATCAGTTTCTAATGAAGAAAAAAATAAAACATAAATGATTATTCTAATTACGGAAACATATTAACATACATGTATACAAAACCATAAGTACACGTATGTATATACGTTTCATTAAGAAAATTATTATCATCCTGTTCTCCACCCCATCATCATAATACTGTTTATACTGCTCATGTCTCGATATAAATTGTAACAAATTTTCAAGGACTGAGTTTATTCAGACTCTCAGAGCACTATCGTTACTGCTATTCTTATAAGTAATGGCACAATATATGGTATATAACTGTTCCTCCACCACTGTCTGTTCCCCAATTTCACTTTCAGCTTGAGGTTCTGAAATCAGATTGTGTGATTCATGATTTCTATTTTTTCTTTTTCTTTTTTTTTACTCTTCCCATTGGCAAAAACGAAGAGTAATATTCAACAGATGAGATAACATTCTTGGCATTTTTTTATCACTTAAACCTGAGTAGATTAGTTACCAGGCATTGTGTCTCTCTAAGTGTCTGCTACGAAGTCAGACTATTTGTACTTTTTTACTTGCTTTACTTTTTGATGCCTTGATGTCTTAATCCCCGACACATTTTTCAATATCAATACTGTTTATTCATCATGATTCCAATCAAATGTTCGCCCAACCCCACGACCAAAGCAGAAGACAGTCTCCGGCTGAAAATTATATCAATTAAAAATTCAAATAACTTTGCTGTTTCCGTATTTACCTCAGCCACTAATTTCCTCCCGCCGTCTCCTTTTTCAGAAAGCCAGTGAAAGAGTAGTAGAAAGAAAAACTAAAGAAAGTAGAAGAGTAAGATAACTCACGAGATGTGGGGGAAAGTGTTGCTGCTTCTGGCGGCGGTTTTATTATATCACGTCAATTTTTCTCCCCAGTCAAGGCCTGTACCCAAGTCACTAGCAAAAGAAAATTATAAAATTATTGGAAAACACTGAAAATAAGGTAGGTCTGTGCTTAAGCTATCATTAGATCTCGATTGCCAATCAGCATTAATCTATGCCGTTTGTGTAAATAATAGATACTGTTTGAATCATCACACACCACACCCACAACACACAACACCACACACCACACACACACACACACACACACTATATATATATATATACATATATATATATATATATATATATATATGTTGTGTGTGTGGTGTGGTGTGGTGTGTGTGAATCTTGTGTTTATATTCTATATATATATGTATTATTATATATAATATATATATATATATATATATATTATATATAAACACTAAATTATTTTCTCTAATAGCATCGATTTCGTTCATGAAATGTCGTTCTAAAGGTTATAGCACAAACTTCCTCCAGGCAGATTCGAAGCGGGACATACATCAAATAATAATAATAAAAGGATATATGCATTTTTAAACTATGTTTACGAAATTCCCACTCACAGGAGATGTCAAGTAATTCATCCTTCGACGAAATCTCCTGGCATAAATGTCGCCAGGAGAACCCAAGTTCCTCCCGAAGGACCCTGACGCTGTGCTGAGGAGCCATGGGGTGACGCCGGGGGGGAGGAGCGGAGAGAGAGGAGAGCCGTGAAAAGAAACGGGAAAGGTAAGGAAGCATATTTTGAAGGTATGAAAATGTGCAACGATAAGGGGGACACATATACCTCACAATGAACACACGCATGTTACACACATACACGTTTATAATATACTACATGCACATGGTATTTATTAATATGTATACAAGTTCATGGTATATTATTCTAGCGCAGTAACACAATATGGCGGGCTATCAAACTTTGTGCATACTAAGTTGCCCGGTTTTTTCCAGCTTCCCTTTAGCCTTGTTTATTGTGATAGTGTTTCTTCACGTCTTTTCTATCTTCTTTTTTTCCTCCTTTTCTTTAAAAAACTGATTACCAATGAACGAATGAACGCTTTTTAATATATTATACCATGATTAATACTGATGACCTTATTATATACGTTTATCTCTCCGTTTATATCGGAATATCTTCAATCTCGAATCTCATTCCACCAAGAGATCTTCTTAATGCTTTTTCATCACTTTATCACAAAAAACTCACAATACAGCTTTTATAATTACTGGCTAGGGATATAGGGGAGAGATAGCAAGGGTTGTTTTTGGTGAAACCATTATGAAAAAATAAACTGCCCTGCTGCACACTAAAAAAACAAACTATTTCTCAATATAAGTAATAATGACATCCATGGCAAGTCATTACGAATCCCTTACTCAGAATAGTAATACATTTATAAAGCTTTTTAATTAATTGTTTTAACCATCGGAACTGAAATCCCAAAAAACAGCAAAACTGCGGGGGAAAAGGATACAAGCTTCACTGGCGGGAGCGGAAAGGAACCTTCAAGTCAAAAGGTTCAAGATGACCTGAAAACTCTTTCGTCCCAAAGTTTTTCCCTCTTTCGAGGCTTAGGTTCTGTCCCTCCTGAAAAGCCTTTTTTGCTCTTTCCTTCCCTCTCTTCTTTTTTCTTTTACTGTCTTTTCTGGTTTGCGACATACCGTACTGGTGGAATTTTTTTTGTTGTTTTGCCTTGGTGCCTTTTTTTCCCTCCTCATGCTTCTGTCTTGATTTCTCTCACACCCCGATTCTTCCTTCCCCTTTCCCGTAAATACAACCAAGAACCTACTACCTATAGCTTTTGCCCCAGAAAAATGTACTCTCTCAAATTTCCTGAAAATTGATGTTTTTGCATTTTTTCTCTTGAACGCTATTTTCTGATCCTCTAACAAACTTGTCCCTCCTCTTCTCTCCCCTCCTCCGTGCGTGCATTATAGCCCATACGGGGTAACAAGGCGGACGCTACAGTTTAGTTTTGGCATAGCGAAAAATTCGACCTCTCGAACGCCGAATGGAAGAAATACCTTGGAAATAGGGTTTTACTGACGCACCCAAAAGAAGAAGTGAAGTCTTTGCCTTTCGTGTCAATCGTCTTGTTTCCCCCGCTTTTTTTAACCGCTGTTGTGGTTTCTGCAATCAATCTACAATGCCTTTTTTCCTTTGTCTCTTAGTATGAAAAATGACATATAATTAGTTCCTAATAAAAAAGTAAATAAACAAAATAATAATGATTCCTTTCTTGTAACTTTCTTCAATTTTTTTTGTCCTCGGGTTTTCTGCAAATTCGCTCTTCAGATTAAATTTAATCTCTTTGTCCTTATCACCTGTATTTCCCACCCTTCGGCTCTGCCTCTTTATAAGCTTGTTCAAGGCTTTTTCAGTGGGTGTTGAAAGAACCCTGCCTCATGAAAGTACGACACTGCCCTTTGTCCCGCCATGTATATTCCCCTAATATTCCACACTTGGCTTTTCGCCCATGTGGTTTAAATTCCTTAACATTCCGTTCTTTCTTCCTTCTCCACTGGTTGTAACTGTTCTGGTTTTTGCCAAAGAAGCAAAGTGGGGTGGCCTCTTTCCCAGATTGGGCGACCACTTGCCTTTGTCCCCTCCTTTCCTGATTTGAAAGTATCCTATGCTCGGTTCTTTCTTCGGGCTTTTTTTAGTGTTAGAAATGATCTTATTGCCGCCTTTCGCCCTGGATACGGTTTTCGCTTACAAAGGGATTCCCATTTCTTCCGTATCAATATTGTTCTCCCATTAGAAAAAGGTCGTCCAAAAATGCCCCTTCAAGGACTCTTCCCTGGAGTGGGAAGAAATTCTTCTTTTTTATTGCTTCCGGTCGTCCCGTGGTTGGTAAATAAAACTATAATCTATCCACTCACATTACCCCATTCTACTACACCATATTTATATACTCATATATCAACTCTATTATATTTTTAATTTCAAGTTTTGAATAGTGTATATATTATATAATATAATATATATTAATATATAAATTATATTAATAAATATATTATTATTATTATATATATATATAATATTAATATATATAATATACATATGGTATGATTATATATTGTATTGTCTGTATATATGGTATCATATACATTATATGGTGGTATATATTTTAAACATACATTTATACATTATGTATATAACGTATAAATATGTGGTAACACTATATTCATACATAATAACTCTCATAAATCCTGAGGTGCATTTCCAATTGAAAAGAAGATAGAATATCGCCAATCCACCACACTTGAAATAATGTTAAAATATTACTTCAAAATTTCCTCTGTCTCGATATCCAGGGATTTTCCCCGAACTTCTTTCACCGCCGTTGCCTAGATTTGCATCTTCCGCAAGAACGGTCATTCTAACCCAACTGATACAAACGACCTTTCCATCCTAAAAGGAATTTAAACTTATTCACTTCTAGGAGCCTTTTAACACCTTTTGCTTTCCAATACTTCACACCTCATTTCTCACAAACACTCCCACGTTTGGACTTGCCGACCCGTTAAATAATATAATAATCATTATATTATACTACCTTATATATATATCATATAATATATTCAATACTTCTATATACTATAGGGTAGAAAAAAACAGTTTCAACATCCCAAATTGGAATCCACTCCCCTGGGAGGTGTTTACAATTCCCAGTGAAAAGAAATGGGAATAATGCCAATAACCTCAGTTCAATTCGTAATATGAAATATAACCTCCCCCTGATGGGGATTCGCACCCTTCACCGGCCACTCTGCTCCAGAATAATTTTGCATTCAGACTAAAAAAAGGAGTGTGCAAACTAGGAAAGCCTAACCAGTATAAGTAGAAATAGATAATTGTATTATGGAAGCCTTAGGTAGCTCCCTAGGTTCTTCACACTCCTTTTAGTGGGGTCCCGGTGTAATCAGTCAGTTTTTAAAGAGTGGAAACGTCCTTGCCAAGTTCCCTTGCAAAATGGCGGTGAAGGGTTTGGAATCCCAACTCGGAGAGGTAATATATTCATCATATCAATCTTAACCTTATATATTTCATGAAAGAAACATTATCTTCCTTTTTTCACAATGTTTTATCAATGTTTATTTTATATTCCACACCATCGTGTCGCCAACAAAGACAATGTTATTTGTTTCAAGACAATAACAAAGTGCATAGGCATTGAAGCACATAAGCAGTGCAGTAATCATGTATGCTTTTGTTTTGTTTCTTTGTATCCTTCAGGTATTGCAATAACGAAGGACCTGATACGCGAAAGGGACTGAGGAAAGTGCGTCTTTAAATATAAGAAAGTCAGCCAAAGTGAGTGATAAGACAAATATCCTGTGTGTCGTCCAAAGGTGTGAAGGGTGGGAGTCACGGGTGTTGTCATTTTACTTCTTTGGAGGAGGATAGGGGAGTAAGAAAAAACAAAGAATGGATATAAAAGAGAGGGAATGGTCAGAAAACACTGAATGGAGAGGAAGAGATCGATCTAAATCAAAGAATATCGAGGCTGGAAGAATATCTCGTTCTCATATTAAGTTAATACAACTTTAGGGTATCAAACGGACAATCATTATAAAACCTTGAGAAGATTCCGTTTCTACCCACAGCCTCTGGCGGAGGAGGAAGTAGTGGGTCACAACACGGGCCCTGGATGCGATTTCAAGGTATGAAGACCCCTTCGTTATTTAACCTCTTTTAGAAAGTAGATCATGCTAAATGTTATAGAACGTATTGCGGAATTCATGTAGATTGATAGGCCAGCGGGTTACCCTTCACCCTTTGTATACAATCACTGACCTACCTTTATAACTGACATCTGAGTTTAATATTCAATGTTTAAAAAGGTCATATATGGAGCCAATTTCCTATTTTTCTTGTCTTTCATTACCATTGGCATCAAGGAGTAAAAGTCCTCTTTATGCGTGAAAAATTCCCAGTGTGTGGGAAGGCTCCGAGCAGTGCTGGGGCTCCGAGGATTGTGGGCGGGCAAGCGTCGCAGCCCGAGAATACCCTTGGATGGTACGTCTTGACTAGATCATAGTTTTGGTCCTCATCTCATCCTCTTGGTGGTGGTATCCATATTCACGAATCACTCCACATTATAAAACAGCCCAACTGTTTTTCATTTCTATGATAAAGTAAGTTTTTAGTGCCACATTCAACGGCTTTTTTCTACACTATGGGTAAGAATCATTAGACACTCTCTGAATGTGTGTATGGGGAGGTATGTCAGTGGATGGTGCAATAAGGTTTTGCACCGCACAAGAGCAGTGGATGAAAGGGGTCTTATCTGGGAGGGTTTATTAGGGAAGGTGTATGTAAAACCCCGCGAGAGATCCGTGCCCTGAGTGCCGAGGACGGGAGCAAGTAACGTGCAAAGACTGTCTGTCCATGCTCTCTTCTGCATCTCTTGTTCTCCCCTGCTGTCTGATGAGACATTCCTTTATGCAGCTATTCCTTGCGAAAGGAATAGCTGCTTAGGAGAAAGTGGTCAAAAAAGAGAAAAGTAGAGTGACCACCTGTTTTTGTCCGTCCTGAAGGGGGGAAAATCACAGCTGCCCGGGGCCCCTCTGGGGGTTGCAATAACAGGCGCAGAACTATTCCGGTCCTGAGCATATTGGTGGGTTGGACAGTAGGTGGTATCAATATAAACAGGTTTGCGGTAATTCTTGTCCCGACCTTTTCTGGACAAAACATAAGGACACTTATTCACTCTATTTCGCCTTTTAAATTTTAATCAATCTTTTATGCACTCTTCGTTTTGCGGAAAATATTCAGGCTTAATTTATTAAGGTTTTCTTTTGATGTCTCAGAAAAACCTAATTTTGCCGTTAAGTTTTATTGCCTCTTAAATCATGTCGGGTACCATAAAAAACCATATAAGTTATAGCGGGTTCTTAAAATACGAGGCCTTTTTTTACTTGTTGCAATTATGCCCACATCTAGCAAAGTCCAGCCAACTTCTGTTGCACTTCACTTCCTTCCTGGTGCTATCCGCGCGTGGTCCAAGGTTAATGGACAAAGCCCAAAGACAAAGTTTGGTTTTGGCTATTAAGTGGACGGCTCAGGGGAAACATGCTTCGTCGAGACTATGCGTAAAAAGCCCACAGGATGATGTGTGCAAAAGAAGGGCCAAGTTTTCCTTTTCCCGCCCCAACTATGGCATCCAGCATGTTTACTGAATGTTAGCAAATAACTAAAAGTATTGGCTTACCAGCTTGAGAGGGGTTTCCAGGTGGGTGAACCCAAGAAAACTTTTTGAAAATAGAAAAAAGGGGGGACACGATTATATATAACCAAGGTGGTTATCTTTCATTGGTGTCACAAAATATTCGTTTCTTGTAAAACAAGTCCCCCTGGCTGTCCCTCAGTAACTCTTTCTGGTTACATTATGTCCAAGGGTTACATATACTTTTGCCCCGGTGTCTCCTCCATGTCGTATCTCCTCTACTCTATTTTTATCTCCTGATCAAATCTGGTCTAAATCTGTCCTACGAAAGAATGGACTTATATCTATAAATGAAAATCCAAATTTTTCCCCCTTCTATCCGAAGCACACTTCCTGGAGGTATTTCTAGTCCCCGGTAGCGGGGGAGAAACACAACAATTAAGAAACTGAAGACGAAGTAAACACGGAAGCATTAGTTGCCCAAGGAAGAGACTCAAACTCCCTAACACCCGTCCACAAGTTTCGATGCCACGTCCACCGCGGTAAAAGTCCTTCATGTGGTCTTGCAGGGGTGTGCGCGCCAAGGGTTTTTCTTTGGCTGTTTTGGGGATTGGGGATTAGAGTAAGCTTTGTTTGGGGATGGGATAGAAATTGGCTCCGTTGGGGATGGGATAAGAGTGGAATAAGGAAATATTAGCTCCCCGAGTCATCGCCGTCAAGCTGAGCCCTCGCCCGGTGTCACTATGGGCGGCCAAGCCCGGGCTCTTTGTGGCCCAACAAAGTATCTTCGACTTCCCGTCAGACGTGTTTGTCCAGGCCGGCGAGTGCTCTGCACCGCGACAGAGTTTTAAGTCTCTTTTTATCTTTCTTTCTTCCCGAAGGTGGCTCCCTCACGCCTCACATCCAGTCCACTCTCACGGCATTCCCGAGCCGACACTAACTCCGCCCAAAACTATTATCGCCCGCAAGTCTCGGGCGCGCTGAGTGGTCGCACGAGCAAGAGACCACTCATACTGGAAATCGTCCCCCCACCTATGCCACGGCCGCTTGAGAGCGCCTCCCCGACACACTATGTAACCCATATATCCCCACCTCCCACAACCGCCATTCCTAAATCCTCACTTCGTTACCTAGCCAAGCCCCTCCAGGCTGAGAGGCTTGACAGATAGAGAGATGTCGGCGCTGTGCGGATGTCAGGCCGATAGGGTGACGTGTCGGTGTGCGGACTGGGCTCGGACAAGCGGCTGCACTGTGGGATGGCATATATGTTTCTGGTGTGGATAGGGGATTGGCTGTGGGGATGGGTATGTCGGTGAGGACCGGGAGAGGGTGAGTGTGGAGATAATGACACAAGATACAAGAAAGCCAACCTATCTAAATCTAATCTAAATCTAACGTGCCGATGAAAGCAAACCTCAGTAGCATCACAGAAATGAATTATCGTCACAGGCCAACGACATCGCCGTAATCACACTGCAGTCGCCTCTCGAGTGGACCGACAATGTGGGACCCATTTGCCTGCCACCTGTCAAGACCTTCGGAGGGAGTGAGGCAGTCATAACAGGATGGGGCTTGCTGGACTCCCCGTGAGGATAGTATTTGTGTGAAGATATGTGCTTGATTTTAATTTTCTTATTGTTTATTGTGTTATCACATATTTGTATCTATCGAATATATATATATATATTATATATATATATATATATATATATATATATATATATATATATATATATATATATATATATATATATATATATATTTATTTATTTATTTATTTATTTATATACTTCTATTTTAAGAGGAATCGACATTTCCGGACGAACTACAGGAAGCGGGAGTCACTGTGTTCGATCAAGGGGAGTGTAAAAGCGCTCACGCTCTCTCCAACTTCCCCGTTACTAATAAACAAGTAAGTGCCTAACGTAATTAAGCAGAAGGAAATTCCAATGAGAACAGTAACACCGAGCACGCCACTTTATAAATCTTGGAGAAACCTGAGATGATATTTTTCC
>NW_020871641.1:305180-315180 GCF_003789085.1 Penaeus vannamei | reverse complement strand
TCTCGAGATAAACCTGTGGGTGAGTGGACACGGTAACAGGATGACATGCAAGTCGTGACTCCTGTGATGGAAATGGAAAGTTCTGAAGATTGATACGCACACACGGACATACATGAAGGCGAGTGATTGCTTTTACACGTATATACACAGACACGCGCGGAAGGGGGAATAGGAGGAAAAAAAAACATAGGTGATAAGGGAGAAAGAAGGAGGAGAGAGAGACATACAGGGAATGGATGAAAAATAAAGAAAGTAGAAGGAAGAGAAAGAAAAAAAATCTTTCTTGCTTGCCCATGGATGACGTCATCGTTATAACATAACTCACTCAAAATAAATAAATAAATAAATAAAAATAAAACATCGTTTGAATTAATCGTTCTAGAATTGTTATTATCATCACTATTGTTCTATTATTATCATTATCATTATTACTATTATTTTATCATTACCATCATCATTACTATTATTCTGTTATCATTATCATTAGTATTCCTACTCGTTATTCTGTTCTTAAACGACATAATTATAGTAAAAATAACTGTAAAAAATAAATAGTGTTAATGGCAATACATGATGATAATAAAGATAATATCAGTGATTATACTTATCGAAAAAAACATTGACATATATAAAAAGTATAATGCTTCACTTAATAACCACTTAACCAAGGATTTATAAATCAAAAGGTTAGTAAAGCATTACTAACTTAGGAAATAGTCACTTAATAATGTCAGTAATAAATTTATCTTAATCAGATATTGTCACTGTACAAGTAATTGGGTAAAACTTGGGTAAAAAAAAAAAGAATGTCATTTAAGAACAGAATAACGAGTAGGAATACTAAAGATGATAATAACAGAATAATGGTAATGATGATCATAATGATATAGTAATAGTAATAATGATAATGATGATAATAGAACATAGTAATGATAATAATTCTAGAACGAGTAATTCAAACGATGTTTTATTTTAATTTTTTTTAGTGTGAGTTATGTTATAACGATGACGTCATCCGTGGGCAAGCAAGATTTTTTTCTTTCTCTTTCTCTCTACTTTCTTTCTTTGTCACCCATTTCCTGTATCTCTCACTCCCCTCCTTCTTTCTCCCTTATCACCTGTTTGTTTTTTCTCTCTCCTATTCCCCCTTCCGCGCGTGTCTGTGTATATACGTGTAAAAGCAACCACTCGCCTTCATGTATGTCCGTGTGTGCGTATCAATCTTCAGAACTTTCCATTTCCATCACAGGAGTCACGACTTGCATGTCATCCTGTTACCGTGTCCACTCACCCACAGGTTTATCTCGAGAAAGAGGGAAAGAAAGAAAGAAAAAGAAAAGAAAGAAGTATCTAAAAATAACAACAACAAAAAAAAACACAGAAAAGGAAAAAAAAAAGCATAAAACAGGATTATTTAGCCGGTGTTTGGCATTCCAGATGTAGTTACACTTTACTAGAGTTCTACCTTAAAGTTGCTTTTACTTTCCCCGTTTTCTGTGAAATGGAAATGATGTCTGGCAAATCTTTCGGAACAAATAGGTCGGTTTTAATTAGTCAAATTATGTCATAATTGAAATGCAGGAATAATGACCATAGAAAATGATTAATTTAGAGTTTTCATGTATCTAGTAGATAAAATATATTTAGAAATATTTAATGGCCTGATTCTATTGTCTATTGATAATGCCGAACACATATTTCAAAATGAGAAATATCGAAAATCTATCTATCTATATGTGTGTGTGTGTCATATATATATATATATATATATATATATATATATATATATATATATATATATATATATATATATATATATATATATATATATATATATATATATATATATATATATATATATATATATATTATATATATATAATATAATATACACGCACAAAGAAATGTAGATATGAGAGGAGCCCAAAATAGATGAAAACATCAGATGGTATAGAGTCAATAGGATAACTATGTATCAACTAGCATGTAGATCTAATCAAATATACATAACTGTGAAACAGCTCTATCACTAACTACAGATACATTCGAAAATTTACAGTTGAATCCGTTTAACATCCATATTGGTCTGACTTCGTTAATATTCTCTTTTACTGAGTACTTTGTACGACAACGATTGTACAACCCAAGGCTTTTTTGTAGCATGTGAAACTCTAATACTTGTTTGACGTTTATTATGGTCACTATAACATAGGATTATCAAAATTTTACTGACACCAAATTTATTTATTATTTATTCATTATTTATTTGCTTATTTTCTCACAAAAGAAAAGTCTATATTTTACTGCAAGTAAAATATTGTAGAAGCTGACATACAAAGTTTTGAAGAAATTAGTTATTTTTCTTAATTTCCCAAAAAGAAGTCAATAGAAAACCATTAAAATACCTAGTATATAGGTATATGATACTTAACTACAAGCAAAACATTATAGAAGCTTCAGATATTGTGGAAAAGTACTTTAATTTTCTACAATATGATGNAAGAGAGAGAGAGAGAGAGAGAGAGAGAGAGAGAGAGAGAGAGAGAAGAGAGGAGAGAGAGGAAGAGAGAAGAAGAGAGAGAGAGAGAGAGAGAGAAGAGAGAGAGAGAGAGGAAGAGAGAGAGAGAGAGAGAAGAGAGAGAGAGAGAGGGGGGGGGGAGAAAGGGACCATAAGAACGAGAGAGGGGAATAAAATTATAAGAGAGAAAGGGAGAGACAAATGGGAAATGGGACAGAGAGAGAGATGAAAAGAAAAACAAGAGAAGTGCAACGACAAAAGACAAAAAGAGAAATAAGAGAAACGGCAAAAGAGAAAGACAATATAAAGAGAAATCGAGAGAGAAAAGGCCAAGAGAAAGAGAATGGGGAGAGCGACAAAAAGAGAAGAGAAAGGGAACATCATCAAAGGGCTCGCCGACGGGGGCGCATAGATGCATCCACCCTTCGTTTCCACCTACGAGGATCCCTCATGGCAAGACGCCAGGCAGGGACTCGGCCCATCTCCGAGTTTTTCATGACAGGTTGGTCGATCTGGCCAAGCCACGACTCCTAGGTCGTCCCACAGGCCTCCTCCACCCTGGATTGTCTCGAACACGTTTCGAGACGACCTGATGAGCAGGATCATCCTGAGGAAAGCGAGCCAGGTGGCCATATAGCCTGAGTTGGCAATCCCGGATTGTGCAGATAACAGGCCCTGTGCCAGTCTCACGGTGCAACCGTTGGTTGGACACATGGTCCGGCCAACAGTACCCCATGATCCAGCGCAAGGACCTATTGCAAAAGGCTTCAAGACGAGCCTCCAAGGCACAGGATATGTCCAGATTTCACTACCATATAGCAAAACTGGCATTATCAGGGCCTTGAAAACCCGTGGCCCTTCTGCACAGGTACTGACATCTCCAAATACTCTGTCGAGAGAGTTCATGACTCCTGCTGCCAGGCCAATCTGTCTGCTGACTTCCTGGTCTGACAGCCAGAGTATGAACTACACTACCAAGGTATATAAAGCTCTCTGTGACTTCAATGTCCCCGCCGCAAGACCGACAAAACAGGTTCTCCTAGCAAGTCCCAAAGTCCTGGACCTTGGTCTTGGTCCAGGAACCTCCAGACCCAAGGGTTTTGCTTCATTGCTAAATGCATCGAGAGCACCACTAAGGATTCCAAAGATTCAGATAGAATGGCAACATCATCATCATCCATGCAAGTGTTGAAAAGAGTTGGTGCAAGGACACAGCCTTGCCTCACTCCTGAACTAACAGGAAAGAAGCTCGACAGGCCCCACCACACTTTACAGCACTTTCAGTACCATATACTGGTTTGTTATTAGTCCAAAAATCGTTGGAATTCCTCTCAGTCTCAGGATCTCCCAATGCACCGTATTGAACACCTTCTTGAAGTCAACGTAGGTTGCAAGCAGCCCACGCCCGAACTCATGGAGGCGTTCTACAATGACTCAAAGCACAAGGATACGGCCTATTGTGGACTTAACCAGGAGTGAATCCAGATTGTTCCAGTCTGTGATGCCTCAGTAGGTGACCTCTGATACGTCTCAGAAGCATGTGGGCAAGAACCTTGCCTGGTATACTGAGCAGTGTGATGCCTCGGTGATTGCTGCTGTCCCAACGGTCCACCTTCCTAAAAGCTACACGAAAGGAATCCCCTACAACCTGGCAGTGGGAAGACTGACTGGGCATGCGTGATGCACTATCTGAAGCCCCCTGGGAAGAAATCCTCACTGGCACTGTTGACAGACAAGTAATGGCAGTAACCAAATTACCTGTCAGCCTACAAGTAATGTATGTACCTAACAACACATACAAGACAAAATCCACGGTTCATATTTTTGTATATATAGAATTGTATGTATCTATGCATGTATGAATATAGTAATATATATATATATATATATATATATATATATATATATATATATATATATATATATATGTAGAGGGAAAGAGATCACACATACATATTCATATTTATGTCTCACAAAAAAAAAAAAATCCAGCATTTCGTTATATTTTCATAAGACATGATAGAAATTTGTTACAATCCAGTAAAACATTCATCAATCATTATTCATAAAAAAATCGATCCAATGTTAAATGTAATTTTACATAAGGCTAGTAAGAGGTGTGTTTGTATATTGGTAACATTTGTTATCAAATATTTATTATGTTTTGTTGCCATTGAGGAAAATAGCCATAATGATGGAATTATGCATTTTCATTCAGATTTCGTACTTGAAGATGTGTTAGAGATCATTTGATTCATGAAAAAATTAAACTTGCTGAGTGATTTACATCAAGTGTTTCCGCACCTCTATGCATTGGCAAAGGCCAATCCTTATTTACATTAGTCATGTTTTTTTTCGGTTACTATGCATCCTCAGTAGGTTGCTCTTGCACATTTATTGATTTCCACATGGCAAAGTGACATTTACACACTCCTGAAGGTATTTATGAAACTGATATGAGCTGAGGAGGGTCGCTACGATAAGCGTCACGAGGTTTCGGGCTCCCATAAATGTCTCTCGTACGGAGATGTGTTTACGACCTCGGAGTGTTTGAAAATACGCTCGTTGCGAGAAACTAGAGAGTAACTTGTTCTACGATATAAACAGACCATTTACGATATCGTAAGACGTTGGTAAATCCGGCCCCAGGTAGCAGAAGAGACCCCTCAAATACAGTTATATCAATCCTATAAGGACTGAACAATTTCACGAAAGCTCAGCTGGAATCCATAAGCTTTCAGCTAAAAAGGCTCAATGCTTGTAACTGATCCAGAGCGGAGCCCCAGTTCTCCATCTACGTGAAGAGGTTAAGAAACTCCTGAAAGAAGTACTCTGAAATTTCTTGAAAATTTGTTGTGAGAGGCAAGGACCCATTTAAAAATCAGTAGACATTGATGATGTTTATGTTGGTGTAACTACAACTGCTACTCTGTCAAGAGTGTAATAAAAATGACCCCAGTGGAAGTAGACAGGTTCGAGTAGCTTGCAGTAGGGTAAAACTGACATAGCAAATTCGAGAGAGATTCAAAGAGATAACACGAGAAGATTAGACAACCTAGACTTTTGATAAATTTGGAAAAATACGTCAACGCTTTTCGAGACGAAACTAGATTCGTTCGATTGCTATTGTTTTGGTTCGGTTGATTCTGGTGTTCGTTTCCATCGGAAATGGCTAGATTGTCTTTTCCATACCAGAGTCGCGCCACTCTTGATATCATGCATGTGCACTATGGAATTCTCGTTCTCTGCTGTTATCACGATACCGATATAGTCACAAAAAAACAAAGAATCCTCCACGTATTCACAGCAGGAAAGAGCGTCGGACAGACTCGGCATCGGGCGGTACCGCATGTCGGTTGTAGTTACGAAAATTACACACTATAGGGGATGTGCCCCCTGTTAGAAGGGGGCTGCGGCCCACCCCTGCCCAGGAAAACAAAGAATCCTCCACGTATTCACGGCAGGAGAGAGCGTCGGACAAAGTTAGCATCGGGCGCTTCCACATGCCGTTCGTACGCACGCGAAACACTGTTCATTTAGTCACCTCAGTGAAATAAATCTAAAACATACCTATGCAGAGGAGGGACCGGGGTGAGGGTCGTCGATATCAGTGCTGGAGAGGTCTGCGTGAGCATGAGCGATGCGACGGCCGATTGCAGGGCACTTCAGAGGTAGCACTCCGTGTTCACGTAATAGTTTGAAGCTAGCCTCATCGTCTTCAAAATATTTTTTTATAACTTAGAATGGTTTGATAAGACATCCTACACACACGGAAGTTATGGCGAGACTAATTTGAAAATTGAATTTCATAGCTTCTATTTTAGCTAATGTTCATTCATTGGCTGTTTCCCTCGTGAATTCTTACCCCATTGGCTATTAAATTAAACCGCCAAACAATTGTCCAATGAAATCGTGACACTAGCAGTGACGTCACAGGCGAAATATCAGGAACAGTGCGGGTATGAAAGACCGCGCATGCGTAGTGGAGAATTTGGTGAGTATTCCCCGCAGCTCCCGTGTGAATCTCACCTCCTTTTATTATTTTTTTTTTTTATTAAATAACTTCGTTATTATTAATTTGCGAGACAAGTTTATTTTATGAAATGTGATTGTTAATTAAATATCTTCAAGGTTATAAGGTTAGTTTTGGTCGATTTGATGGTGACGCATTTTTCCAATAATACCGACTTCTTGGTTCCTTCTAATGCAATGCAGTATCACCCTGCTTCTTTGGTAGGACTATATAAATTCTCACAGGGTTTTGTGGACATGGAGTGGCGAAAACAAGCCATTGAAGAAACTGACATCCTGAAAGCTAATTAAACATTAGTTCTGGAGAGTCAAAAAAATCATTGGTGACGAAGTATGGAAATCTTCGTAACATAATTGGGTGCGTGATGTCACTACCACATGCGAATGCTTTAGTTGAAAGACCTTTAGTTCTTAGAAACATCAAAACAGATAATAGAAACTCTATGAACCATGAAAAGAGAAAGTATTGTGGGACTACATGGAAGGGAAGGTTTGGCCTCACTTGGGATATCTGCTGATGAATTGAACTTACAAGAGCATCCAAAACTGTTTAAGCTGTTACAAAATGTCAAACGTAAAGCTACTGATACTGTAGCTAGAAATATCATTGTAAAAAATCTTAAGGCATGAACGTTTGGTTTCATGTGAACTGAAAGTATTTTATTTGTATGGAATTCTGTTTTTTTTTTTTATGTTGAAAAGCTAGAGCTGTACAGAAATGTCTGTCTTATAAAGTAAATATGAAAAAGTTGCCGCAGAACCATTTTTAATTTACTTCCATAGTATTTTTACGTGCTTACAGTAGATAGTGCAGATTAAAAAGGAGAAATTCATTTGTACTTCTATTAATGCATTATTGTTAAAAAAAAAAAAAAAAAAAAAAAGTGTGCACAATTTCTGCAAGAAATATTAACATTTATTTACATCGAGGTGTGGCAGAGTAAATGTTAAAGTGTGAACTTAGGAGTATAATTATTTGATTAGTTTTATGTTATGCAAATTTTCACAGATTAATTTCAGTCAACATACAAGATTTATTTTTTACTGTCTAAAATCCTAGAGAATTCACTTTAGTCAGACAACAGTGATTTATATTCTTTGACTTAAGTCAAAGTTTCAAATGCCAAATTATATTACTGTACAAAGATGGAAAAAAACCACGTAAGTAGAATACCACTAATTTCGCCTTATAATTTATAATGTGTTTCTTTTGAAAAGAGTTTAAAATCGGTATTTGTGAAATCTGGGTTCTCTCTGTCCAGTCTAGGATATTTCAGCCCAAGCAGCAACAACACCTGCACCACCATTACAACAACCGCACAACGTGCGTTCCTCAGAGGCGTGTTCAGGCACCCCAGTGGCACAAGGTCGAGAGCCCCCCCTCACTATCTACAGTCCCACGCCTGGATGCTCTCCTACAAGCACATGAATGCATCCATGCAATCATTGCCCGCGACCTAAACCAACATGTCGCCAGAGCATTGATGAGTTGCTGACAGTGCAAAAGGTTAACAA
Organism: Penaeus vannamei; assembly: GCF_003789085.1. Classification (NCBI taxonomy): domain Eukaryota; kingdom Metazoa; phylum Arthropoda; class Malacostraca; order Decapoda; family Penaeidae; genus Penaeus; species Penaeus vannamei. The sequence continues at coordinate 307,115 of NW_020871641.1, read as the reverse complement.
ATCCATGTGGATTTTGCGCTCCCATATTTCAGGTCATCACTTGACCCTGGACATCATCTCATGTAACCAGAATTGAGGACTATTGGAACTTCTGATCACTTTCCTGTTAACACACAGGTAACAAAAATGTATCGAGATGAGAGTACAATCCGACAAACAGGCTCTGAAGCAAAGCTAATTGGGCCAGTGTGCACCACAGACGGGTGAACTTGGATGAAATATTGAGTGGCAGTCTCAATAACCAGGTATCCAGTATTAATGACATTTTTTATAGAGACGTTTTTTACTCCAGTCAGAGATACAGAGCAAAGCAGAAGATAACCATGATTTGGTTATCAGTGTCGCATTGCTGCTGACCAGAAAAATAGAGCCTGGGGTCGCTACAAGCGGTATCCAACCAACCACAACAAACAACTGCACAAGGTGGCCTGCTAACTAACACGAACCACGTGCTAGAGCGGGTAGTTGAACGATGGAAAAAGCACTGTACAAAACTGTCTTTGCAATGCTGGTGATAAAATGTGGTGGACTTGCTCCCATTAACAAAGCCTGATAAAACTAATGCAATTCACAAATGAAGGAAAGGCCCCGGAGGTCCTTGCCACTCACATTGCAAGCAAACTGTGTCCCCTGACCACGATCCACTTCAGCCATCACCTCTCTCGACATTACAGCCACACTGGCAACCATCAGCATTAAAGTTGACGAAATCAGGAAATCCTTGATCAAATTAAAAACGAATAAAGCTCTTTGGGGACTTTATTAGTCCCCGTCTGCTCAAAGATTGTGCTGACCAGCTAAACAGAGCCCCTGCGCAGGCTTCTCAAACAACTGTTTTGCAAAGAAGCAGTGGCCATGTTTGCGGAAATCATACTCATGCAGCGGCGATCCCCAAAACTCAGACACTTTTATGGACAACCGATTATTGAACAAGAAAAAAAGTTTTGCTTTCGCGGCGGAGATCAGCCTATGACCTACTTCTCTTCTGAGAAGACAGGCGATGCTCATCTCACGTCGAAGGGTCCTGCCTCCTTGTCCACTCCAAACATCCTCGGACTCGTTTTAGGCGGGAAAATTTTCCCTCGATCTGTCACACTTTTCAATCGCAGGTGACTTGGACAGAGGGGAATGTTTACTTGGCACAGAGGTACATGTGAAATGTGATATCGCATTTGTGATATCGCATTTCTCATGTACTTCCTCTGCCATGCTTCCCACTCCACACGACCCTCAACACGTGGTAGACGCGAGCGACAAGAGCAAGTGTGTGTACCATTCGCAAGGACTGAGTTTCACCTTCGCTCTCAACATTCGCCTCCCTAACCCAGCAGCAGATGTGCATTAATGAATATTTTTATTATCTTTACTTGATAACATTTATTAGACAGAGAGAGAAACAGATAAAAGAGAGACAGACAAAGATAGCGAGAGACGTACAGAAAGATGAAAAGAAGAGAATGCGAGAGAGGAGAGAGATATGAAAAAGAGAGGAGATTGCGTTGCGTATGGTGTGTGATAAGAGTGAGAAAGAGAAAATGAGAGAGGGGAGAGAAAGATGTGTATGTTGGATGAGAGAGCAAAAAAGAGAGAATGAGATAGAGAGGGAGAGGGGGAAAGAAAGTGTGTGCATGTGAGTGCGTGATGATAATGAGAAATAGATAATAAGAGAGGGGGTAGAGAAAGAGAGAGAGAGTGAGAAAGAGAGAATGTGGCTTGTGTGTGACGGACAAAAAAAGAAAAGGCAATGAAAGAGAAAGCGAGAGAGACAGGCAAAGACGGAGAAAAATAGAGAGAAACCGAGAGAGAGATGATGAAAGAGAGAGAGAGAGAGAGCGAAAAAGGGAGGAGAAAGAGAGAGTGAGTATGTGTCTGCGGGCGTGCGTTCGTGCCTGCGTATACGTTCAACATATTTTCTCTTTGTCCTATGCGACTCGG
>NW_020871641.1:268519-285937 GCF_003789085.1 Penaeus vannamei | reverse complement strand
CTCTGTCTCTCTTTCTTTCTTTCTTTCTTTCTTTCTTTCTTTCTTTCTTTATCTTTCTCTCTCTCTTTCTTTCTTTCTTTCTTTCTTTCTCTCTCTCATTCTTTTTTTCTTTCCCTCTCTTTCTCTCTCTTTCTCTCTCTCCCTTTTCCTGCCCTCCTGACCTTCCTTTCTTTCTCATATATATATAACACTGCTTTGGCTCTAGATTCTTAGCACCATGCATTCTGATATCCATCCTAGCATTTATGATCCCAATATTTGTGAGGTGAGCATTTATACGCTGCTATGGGTTTTCTTTGTTTGGTGGTACAATGTGGAAAAGAAAAGATGTCCTTGTAGAGTGAGGATTCTTGGGTTGAAAAGGAATATAACTGTTACAAAAAATATTTGAACTATTTTGTTTACTCTTTCTTCAAGATGAGGCAGAGATTGGGTATTGGAATAAAATATTGTTTGATTATCTCCACTGTGGGAGTAACCCTCCCTATTTTTGCTGTCATTATTATTGTCATTATTAGGGCAATTGCAAAGAAATATGCAATAATTTCCTGTGTCTTATGAAGGTTCCATCAAATAGAATAGGTTCTAATTTTTTCTGTTTGTTGCCATGCCTTACAATAATCACCTTTCCTTATCAGTTGCACTCTATTCACTTTTTGACAGAACTCTTCTTTTCAATTAAATAACTACAAGTACTTTTTTTACGTGTGCTGTTAATTTTTCCTTGTTCTTTCACAAGGCACATTTAAGGAGCTAAGCAATTTTTAAAACATTTACGGCTTTCACCAGCTAATATAAAGCTTTAATGATTCATTTATAATTAACATGAAGTGAATAAATAAAAACTGACTTTAACCCCCTCCCCATCATCTCTCACCAGGCATATTTCATCTCTCAAAATCTCCCCTCACTCTCAATTTTGCTGCTTTTGCTCTGCCCTTCTGCCCTCAAAATGAAGAAAAAAAAGATTATCTCCTACCTTTAGCCTTCTCAACCACCACACTGTACCTTGGCATGTGTGTGATAGCTGCCTCTCTGTGTTTAGCCTAGAGTTCGGGTATGGGTATGGTTCCCGTTGCAACACAGCTGGCAGCCCCAGTGTCTCCCCAGCCTCCCCCTCCTCCTACCTCTCATCTCTCTCATACACCAGGTAAACAACCTACAGGCTCACTTTTCTGCACTTATTTTTTATCATTAAAACTTGATATGTTTTTTGCTGATATACTAGAGTACAGGATTTTTTTTTTCCCCAAAAGTAAATCTTTGTGTGTGCACTTGTATTGTCCATATGCTTTTTTTGATTTAATGAGATATAATGCATTCTAGATTGACTTTTGATTTGTGCTTGATTGATAATTTCAGTGTAAAGATGTGATTTATTTATTTATTCATTAATTTATTAAATATTGTGGCTTCACTGTTTTTGAAATGTAATAAAGGTGATTCTCAAAGCTTCATGAGCATTGCATAAGTGTTTTTTATAATATATATGTGATTCATAGTTATTGGTGTGGTCTTATTTTTGTAGTGTTATATGATGCATATGTTAAATTTTTTTTGCAATAGAATTAGATGCCTAGATTAAAGCTAAAAATAGAGACAGTGTGAGGTTTCAGTGTAATAGCATAAAGTAATTAATTGATAATAATAATAGGACTTGCATGTTGTTATAGTAAAAAGCACTGATAGATTTGAAGTGTTTTTTACTGTCTTTGGTTAACAATTTCCACAATGTATTTTAGTTATGTTTTGATAGCATCATTAAACAGTATTTCTTGGATATAAGCCCCTTGTTTTTATGGGTCTCAAAATGTCAGACATAAAAGGTATTAATGATACTTGTAGTGGAAGTGCATTCAGTGTTTTGTAAGTTTCATCATTTAGAATACTAATATTTCTCCCGATATGAAAAAGTAGCTGTAACACAATATTTTATTTAGGTTACCTGAATAGAGGAATTCACAGTCTGTCATCTTTAGTTTGTATTTATATATGAACAGAGCTTTCAAATCCATATTTATTGTTTAAGTAAATACTGTTTACTAAAATCCCATGTTTATGTCAAGTAAATACTGTGTTATTTTTGTTAAAGTTTCTTATGATCTCATATTCCAATTCCTAGACTCAACCAATTTGTAACTGACTTCACATAGCCTTCTTCTGTTGAAAATCAAGTACTAAAAAGTTGTTTGTGAAAGCATTACCATTTTCATAAAACAGCTCAGTTATGACTGGTTCTGATCTCGATGATGCTCTCATGACCCGACGTTCCTCAAGCAGTGGTCTTCTCTCGCCTGATGTGGAGTCACCAAGGACAGATGGGGTGAGTGATGAGGATGCTTCTGATGTTGTTCTCTGTTCTGCTATTATTCTGTCAAAGACAAATCCCAGACTCTGTGACTTTTTGTGAATACCACCCTTGGTCTTGATGTGATACTAAAACGCATATGGAAGTTAGTACAATTTTCTAAGACTAAATAAAGGTGTTCATTATCATTATCACTGAATAATAGAAAGTTATTTGTAGGGACTGTTTGCTGGAAGTCAAAGGTAGTAGATGTATCCTTTTGAATTTTTGTCTTCTGAAAGTAGAACATAGTTTTTTAAAAATTGATGTATATACATGTGAAAGGAGAGAGAAGGTTTGTGGTAAAGTATATCTTATTATCCCCAGGAGCAGGATGGATTCTACCTTTTGAAAAAAGATTCTCAGCGACGGACAACTCTCACCAAAGTGTTGGTTCATGATCAACAAAAGATTGTTCAAATTTGGTTCCAGCGTCTGCAGCAGGAACTGGCAGTGCCAAGTTATTACTCACTCAGGTAGGTCTAACCCTTATTTGACTTTAGGGTCATCAACAGTAATATTTTGTATTTTTATTTAGATGCGTAATTTTGTTCTGGGGCTCTTTTGCCTTTATAAGATTCACAATATGCTTTGCTTTCTCTCAACAGACCAGTTAGTGGTTATAATGGTTGGTTCTGCGTGAATACATCCCGGAGCAGAAGAAATTAGCCATAGAGCAAGCCTTTGCATCCCTCAAGAATGAGACTGAATTTGAGAGACTGTGAATCAGATACATTTGGCGCTTTACACTTTTCCAAGATGGTGAGCGTTGTATATTTTTATTTTCTTGTTTATTTTATTGTTTACTTGTTTGATTTTCTTTTGTAATATTCAGTAATCATTCAGTGATATTGTTGACTATTGCTTTCTTCACTCCAGCGCACCCTCAGATTTCAAGGAAAATTAAAAGTATTTTCTCTCCACTTCCTTCAGAAGTGAATGATGTTTTAAAGAGTCACAGCATAAAACCTCACTGGATGTTTGCCCTTGACAACCTGGTGAGGAGCTCTGTACACTGTGCCATCACTGTTCTCTCTCCAGGTGAGGAAATTACTATTTTCTTTTCAATGTCCCACAGAACATCCTGTTCTCTTGTTTCAAAAGGATTGCACTAGATACGATAATACTTTGATTTTATGAAAGACTATCCTGTTTTTGATATTGCCAGTGAACCTGATGTGTAAGAATGTTATTAGAAAATAAACTCTTCCTAGACAGACCAGTGATTCTAAGGTTAGTTACTGTAGTATATTTACCAAAAAGAAAATATAGCATTGTAACTTTTGAAACTGCAAGTACATATAAAGTATTCCCATCAAAAAATATTATAACTTTATTTTTAGAAAGTAACCCAATTTTCTTCTTCTTTTTTATAAAATCAATGGTATCTTAACAAACATTCATCCAGGTTATTGCATTTACAAATTATTTCAGACCATGAGAGCCTACTAGGTTCCCCAGATGGAACATTGGCGTGCTGGGGGGAGCCCTGGGAGACCACATGATGCAGTTGAGGAAGGCAGCACTTCAGGTGTGTCCACCATCAACTCTACTAAGTCGGCCAAGTTACTCCATGACTTCCACCACTCAAAGCAGTGCCACCAGCTGCAGGAGAAGTTCCAAGCAGCCAGGGCGGAGAATCTCAGGTTTGTGAAGAGCTGTGGATTTGCCTAGTGAAAGTGTGATTTTGTTTGTAAAGAGAAACAGGGGGGAGAGGGAGTGAGAGAGTGAGTGCGACTATATGTTTTCCTTTCTTTCTCTTCCTTTTCTTTATTACCTCCAGTTTCTTTATCTTTGCTTGTAGATTGATTTATTTAGAATTTTTATTGTAATCTCAAACTGGTTTTGTGCTTCACTGATCAATTCGCTATCTTCTCCTCAGGTTGCTAGAAGAGCTCTCTTCTGGCAGAGAAACGGTATGGGGACCTGCTGAAGATGTACCTGTCTGACCGGCGTAACAGAGCCGCCTCCTGGCTGAGCAGAGTTGGGTGTGCCCCTACACCTGTTCTTAAGCCAGAGGAGAGCAAAGCGGAGGGTGACAATGTGGCTGAAAGCACAGAATATCGGCAGTGCAGAGAATACTTGTATAGAGACGCTGTGTTGAAGTCCGAGGAGAAGAGTTAGAATCGCCTGCTGGTACCATGGGGTCGCAATCAAGTGCTGAGACAGTGACTGGAGAGGTGAGAGAGAGAGAGAGTGAGGGTATTGAAAGAGTATTATCCGCATTGCTCTAATTGTTTGGCAAAGAGCATTTTATTTTTGTAATTTATGAATTAATTTCATTATTCTTTTTTTCATATTAAGGCCTCAGTGAATCTGTGCCTTTTTTCTATTTTACCTTATCTGTGTCATGTACTAATTTCTTTAGTTTGAAGTTTGTGTATTTCTCTCCTTACCCATAACCCTCTCCCTCCACCAGAGTATTCCTGAGGATGCTGCCTCCCCATCACTTGCCCACAATCCTCATGAACCCCCCATGATCCACGTGTCCTCTCGCAACATCGATATGGAGTTGGTTGCTTGGCTTCAGGCACTGTCAATTGATCGTGATGTTATTGATAAGGTATGTAGACCAAGTGCTGAAAACCTTAACTTGAATTTTGAAGTATGGTGTCAGTGCACCCATTTATTGTTCAGTTCTGCTTTTCTAAATTACTGCATGCAGTGATGTTCCAGATTCTGAAAAAAATATGAATGTAATGTGCAGTATTTGGTGCAAACATCCAACAGTAGACAGTGGAAAAAATGGATTCCCAGTCAGGTATCAAAATTTAGTACCCCCTACAAAGTACAAATTTTAAAAGAGAAGGAAGAAGTCTGTAAATGCATGAAATATTGATGATTATGATATTGCAACATATCAGTGAAGCAGTAAGGATGACATTATTTGTCTATTTGGGTAAAATGTTTTTTTGTGTAAACAGTTAAGAAAAAATCTATGTAGAATAGGCACATGATTTTTTTATTAAAGTAGTCAGATGATGTGATGAAATGTTGAAAACAATACTTAAGCAAATTGATTTATCAATTATCAGGTTAGGATAGAGCATTTATTCAGTCAGTTCCTGATCCCTTCATCTTAACATTTAACCCCTTGGATCCGGTTGTATGACAGAAATCACGGAGCTGAAAACCCCGGGCAATGGGTTGCGTAAGTGGCCAGCATCCTGGGCATGTGGCGCGTAGGCTGGCCACGCACGAACACCCATGAGGGTGACAAAATTGTGCCTCCCCTTTGAAAAGTTATTTTGTGTAAAGTTTTTAAAAACTTTGTCATTTTCCAGTGTCTGTATTTGTCTTTTGATTTGTTTTAACAGATGGTAATTACTTATTTTTCCTTGCACAGACTTCATATTATCTCTTATGTATTAAATAGCTCAGTGCAAGAAATTTTATGTAATACAACCTGTGCTGCCAGTCACGCGGCAGGAAAATGGTGCACGTATGGAAGTGCGTCCTCCTAGGGAATCCGCGATCTTTCAGTCACTCTGCTTACGCACGTTACATTCCACATTCATTTATTGGGAATAATGCTAAAGCCCCCTTTTAAATGCCAAAATGAGTCAAATCACACTCCAAGAGGGTTTGACACTCATGGCAAGTCTTTTCCGTCACCCTGACTTATTCACGTCACCCTGGCAGCTGCCAAGGTTTTCCTTGAAGTGACCACAATGTCATCTGGGTCCAAGAGGTCAATATTCTTAGATTATTTTTTTATTTATTTATTATTATTTTATGCAAACATGAAAAACAAACTAAAAATAGATATAATGAATATAAACTTAACATTTCATTGTATAAATGTAAAGAAAATCAGTGAATTGTACAAATCAAATGGAATTTTAAAGATAAACTCTTCAAAGAATTTTGCATCATTAGATTGAATGAATTATGATATAAACTGCCTTCCGTAATCCACTTTTCCACAGTGACACACACGCACATACACGCACACACACATACACGAACACACACACACACACACACACACACACACACACACACACACACACACACACACACACACACACACACACACACACACACACACACACACACACACACACACATACACGAACACACACTACACACACACACACACACTTACACGCACATACACAGATACTCTTACACATACACGGACAGTCATACACATACACGGACACTCATACACATACACAGACACTCATACACATACATGGACACTCATACACACACACTGATACTCATACACATACATGGACACATACACATACACGGACACTCATACACATACACGGACACTCATACAATACACGGACACTCATACACATACACGCACACTCATACACATATACGCACACTCATACACATACATGCATGCTCATACCACATACACATACATGCACACTCATACACACATACACATATTCACATACCACACCACTCGAACGCACACACACACACACACACACACACACACACACCACACACACACACACACACACACACACACACACACACACACACACACACACACAGTCACATTTTTATTTATGGTCTCTGATTTTAGTTTCCAGACTTCAAATTTCTCTCATTTCCAGTTTCTAGCTGAGGACTATACCAAAGATGATGTTCTTCTCTGGATGACTAGAGATGACCTCAGGAGAATGCAGATGAGGTGAGATTTTGTTTTGTTGTGAAATTTGTAGGATACGAAGACGATGCCTTGGAAGATCTTCTTTTTCTTTTATAATAGAGATGTGATCTTTTGCAGTCCAAATTAAGTAAATTCTTAGGGTAGTCGGGCTTTTCATAGTTTGACAAAACTACCAAAGATGTATTTTGTTCTCAACCTTAGCCCAAAAAGTTTTTCTAATTGATTTCTACCTGTGGCAGAGGGGGAGTGGAATTGCGCATCTGGCGTAACGTGGTGCAGTACCGCCATTCTCAGGGCCTGCCAGTCAATCCTGAAGAGCCCTCTGCATCTTGCAACACCCCCAAATCAAGCTCTTCTGACTCGCATCCCCGTTCAACCAAATTATGAAAGAGGGTTGTGTGCCTGTGCTGGTGGTGAAGCAGTCACAGGTTCTTGTGGGAAAATTAAAGAAGGATTTTTATGGGAGGCAAATTAGCACCTCCTAATTTTTTTTTATTATTATTTTTTTTTTTTTTGGGGGGTAGGGGCTTTTTTTGGATTGAAAGAAAATATAATATTCAGATTTAGCATTGTTAATAATGATATATAAAAACAAACAAAAAAATTAAGGTAAACTTTTAATGAGCTTCTGCGACAGTGCATTTAGTAAACTTCTAGAGCACACAATACAAGGAGAAGGAGTCGCCAGGGGATGTATAATGCATTACGTATGATTAATTGCACTAATTGCCTAGCCTTCAACCTCTAGCATTGGGTCAGAGGGTCACATGGAGTCAGATATAATTTGCTTCATATGGTGCTAACAGTACATAGTGTTTATGGCAGTTTCAACAACTGTGTGTGAGTTTGTGTGTGCAAGAACTTGAACATGTATGTGCTTTCTCTTTGTGTGTGTGTTTTGTTTTCTTTTGCTTGCTTATAATATTGGTGCTTGATATGCCTTACAGTTATGGCATTGGTTATGTGTTGATTTTTGAATGTATCATATGTGTAAGTTTTGCAGGATAGAAGAAAGTCTACAGAGAAAATTAACTAAAAATTTACTTTTTTAAGGGATAAGGAGGAAGGATGTAGCTTCCATTTGATAAATTGAACAAATCTCATATATAAGAAATCCTACTGGATAACCTTTCCATTATTCTGATAATAAGTCAAGAGAACATTGCATGTTCTTGAGTTTTTCATTTGCTGTTTTATGTGAAGGTTGTTAAATAAAAGCCTTAAATTAAATGGTAAGCACATTTTGTATGTGGATTGGGTATAGGAGATAAAAGCAGTTTATCTCGCTTATCAAATTATAGATGTGAAATTTTAGTTCTTTGCAAATGAGATTTATATTTTGATGTTTTGTTTTGATATATATATAGATATATATTGTATATAGGACAGAGAGAGAAACAAAAAGAAAGATGGATATATAGATATATATATTATTATGCAGATGTAATTATGCAATATTAGATTAGATCTGGCTCCATATGAACACAGTAATGGCCACTAATCTACAATAGTATTTTTATAATATAGTAACTAGTAATTGATAGATACTGTGTTTGCCCTCTCTTGGGGTCATCATCAGGTGGAGAAAAAAACGTTGATAAAACATTTCGACCATAACACCAAGCCCCTTCAGTGATATGTGATGATCTGACTTGGAGACAGTCATGCTTTAGGGTTACAATTTTATCCCTAAGGTTTATGTCTATCCCAGAAATAAAGATGGTGAAAAAGAGAAGCATATCAGATCGTACTGGGTTTCTTCCTTTTAGGTTACATTTAAAGTAATTGGTAAAGAACATCTTATTTGCTTTTCCAAACCAACACTGCCAAGATTCTTCCTTAATTAGATACACAGAGGTTAGCTGTGGAAACTCAGTTCCTTTGAGACAGTCTGTCTGATAGCTAGGTATATTTGTACTTGTTGATAATGGATGCATTCATGTTGTTGGTTCTATTGTACTGGGAAAGTAGATGAAGTGTCTAAGGGGTTGTCTTTAATATTTTTCTGTTGTACAAAAAAAAAGGAAGGTTTTCCATTGTGTGTATCTAAAGTGACTAACACTGTAACAAAAAATCTTAGTATGTATTATTGTTTTACTTTGGAAATTTTTGAAAAAGTGAAGGGCAGTTTTTATGCAAAGAAGTTAAAATTGTGTGTGTGTAGTTATAGTTCTTTAGATTGCCATTCTTTGCTTTCTAGCAAAAAGCTTGTACATAGACATTATTCTCATGAGTTGTCTTGTGGTACATTTGATATTTTCTTATGGCAGTTTCTTGGGACTAGACTAATTCCCAGGCTCACTTCTCACCAAGGGAAGTGAGTACCATGAAGATTTGTATGTGGCAACTTGCCTGCTCCTTTCATTGGTGTCCTCCCTCTACTGCTGTGATTATTGGACAGTATTGACTCCTCAATACTTCACAGTTCCTGACAATATGTGCTTTATTAGTCATTGCCTTTTATTTTATGTAAGGTGAGGAGGGAATAGGTCATCATGTTTTTTTTAGTCCCATTTTGACACTAGTATGGCTCCTGCTTAGTTAGTGAATTGTTAGTTATTTTTCTCAGCATCATATGCAAAGTTTTATCTGTGAATTCTCATTTAACTTGATATTAAATATTCTTTTAGATCTTAAAGCACTTCTATCTAAAATATTTATGTAGCTGTCGTAATAGAGTTGCAAACCTTGATATGTATATTTTCAGATATGCAGTAGTACAAATAAATAGAGGCAGATGTTATATTTGATTTTTTTTCTTTCTTTATGTCTTTCTTTTTCTTTTGTATAGGAAGATGATTATATGTGGATTGTAGGTAAAGAAGATGTAGCTTTGCAGTCTTCCAGACTCACCACACTAAATGATATCTATTTTATAGGCACTGATGTTCTTTTGTTCTCACTACTCTACTCTTTGAAAAGCTTTCATGTATATTAGGCTGTTTCCTTTTTTATGATAGGTATGTTATGGCACATTATATGTATTCACACCTTGGCTTTCAGAATGAGGTTTTTATTCATTTTCAACATAGAACTGCCCAGGTATGTAACAGCTATTTCCATTTCTTCTTGAGTAAGTAGTCATGCCTGTTGATAGTTTCATGTGCCATATAATCAGAATATAGGTATTGACTGTAGATAATACATTTTATGACTATGAGTTTGTGTATTTTATATTTAGTGCTCAATACTATCTTGCAATGACTCTCTAGGTGCGACTACATTGCCTTATGGTTGCACCCTATCTGCAATTAACTGTATTTTCATTTATTTTAATAGTTAAGGCCTTCATGTTACTAGGCTGAAGCCAGTCCCTGTCTGGGTTGCAAGGTCATTTATGTAGCCTTATTGCAGTTATGCTAGATTATTATTGGAGAAAGTGTGATGAAATATATGGAAATTATTTAGATCATAGGTACAATGAAAAACAAATACCGTGTACTTTAAAGAACAACAAAAAATGTAAATGTTAGTATTTAGATATTCAAATTTTGTTTCTTGTTCATAATTTACAATCAAATATTTTTAACCATTACTGTACATCTATTCTTGCCATAACGAGCTGAAGCAAATGCAGATTTGCAAAGATACACACTATGTGAAGTGGTCAACTCCAAGTTATTTGCCCTGAACAGTTGTACACTTTGGCTCAGAGTGTGACAGTTTAGGAGCTGCAGCCAAGCGCACAGGTATATATGTGCTCCCCAAGCTTCTAATTTTTAGCTGAATGCGTGTGTTTGCCCAGCACATAGCTTGGTTTGGCAAGCAGAAATCCCACTACTGTTGAGTTGGATAAAGTACATGTGAACCACTTGCTTCCAACACAAAAAGGTTTTATACATGTTCAGTTGGTGAGATGAATTTATGCTCTAATTTTGAAGCAGCAAATGAGGTAAATAATTTTTTAATGTTTTTACTCTTGGTAAATCAAATTTAACCCATTCATGCTGGGTAAATGATAAGCCACAGACACTGGGTGACATATAATGATGTGAACCTGTTTCCTGGTGGCCAGGATGGCAGCTTATGAGCCGGACAACAATAGCTCAGGTGTGGAGCAGTGTGTTGCAAATATACTCAGGCCTTGCCAAACATTACCCAAAATTTTACCAAGTTGTGAATGGGTTAAGTTTGGTAATTTTACATTCAGATGCACATTGATTATAGTGAGGTCATGAGATTAAGGATTGAACTGGCATGATATCAATGTTCTGTGTGTGTATATATAGTGACTTACCTCAAAATATATATTTTAAAATTAATGCTGTTGAGTTGAGGAAAGAGTGTAAATCGAGATATTTATTTGTGTAATAAAGAGATTCAGATGTGATACTCCTGAACTGCAATTATACAGACTGTAAACAGAAAATATTCAATTTCTTTGTAGTTTTTGGAGTGCTGGTTGAATTCATGTTTTACAGTGTATATTGAGACTCAACCATAACACTACAGAGTGAATCTTGTCACAGATCAGGTTGATTACTGGTGTTAATCCACTTGTTGCAATAACTGAAGAAGAATTTAGAGGCTTTATAGAATAGAATTCAATACTCTGGGTTCAATTTTCTAGCATGGTAATCTTCTGTGAAGAATGTTTATTTAGTATGAATTTTATGTACAAAGGTATATTTCATTTCTGATCTTTTTTATTTAACTTTCATTTTCTTTTTGTCATTACAAAAGACAACTAACGACACAGGTCTTTAGTCTCTATACGTATTATTCCTTCATTGCTATTCTTCAGTGTTGATGAGTCGGCCAAAGTAGAGGTTATTGGAAGCACGTCTGCAGAGGAAATACATGAAACATTTATTGAAAACATAAAAGGAGCCATTGCTCAAATTTGTGATGAAGCAGTGTAACAGACATGAAAAAACCAACCACAAGGAGTATTGTTTTTTTGGATAAAAAAAAAAATTTGAATGGGAAAAGTTTGTCAGTTATAAAGAATATTTTTTAAAAATTGTGTATTTTTGAATGCATTTTTGTCTTTACCGGGAGTATTTAGCCACAATTATTTTTAGAACCATATCTCTCATGGTACATTACTCAGAAATTGTTTTTATATCCCACTTTCTAGTTAATTAATGATCCAGAGTTTTTAATTATATTAAGCTGTGGTTGTTTTGTGTTTAAAGTTGTGAGTGAGACAGTTTCATTTTTAGGAGTGGGCACATTTATGTTTGATTAGTTCCCAAACAATGATGCTTAACAAAGTTTTGTGCCAGTTTGTAAGCTCAGAAGTTTTACTTTAGAAGATCATGCTTTTGAAGGATATGGTGTAAGGAATCTCATGTATTGAGGCTGTAATAAAAAAATTGTTTTTCAGTATTTGGTCTTATTTACAATATAAAATTTGTGAGTACATGTGCAAGGGCATCAGGGGTCACGGGGTAATTCATAGGTTATTGGAAGCAATATCTACAAGTTGTTACCATGGGGCGCTTAGGAGATGGAGAACGAGACCAATGCTGGGGGATCACCCCTACCTTGGATCTCATCCCTTAACTCAAATGATTTTTTACAGACTTTTCTTCTCCTTTTTCTTGCTCTTCTCCACTTCATCAGGTGTGGGAGCCATGTTAAAAGGATAAAAGGCTGACTTTGTGCCAGTACAGTATATCCCCCCAATCCCATGCCCGTCGTTGTTGTGGCAGGGCTTAGGAGATGGGGACTGAAACACAATATAGATCACCCCTGCCTTGGGCCTCATCCCTCACTTCAACTAATTTTTCAAGGCCTTTTCTTGACCTTTCTTTCTTCTCTTTCTTCTCCATTTTTTGCATTGTATTCAGGCTCACCATGGCCAATAATGAAGATTCTTTACCCTTAATAGGGGCATCAACTAGCCTATCTGATTTAGATTTTTATGGTTTTCGACCTCTGCCCCCTTTGACTACGGATCTGACCGGATATTTTACCCTTCTCAATATTTACTGACAACTCTGTATCCATTCTGAAGCCCATCCAGGTTATTAGTCAACTCAGAATGCACTTTCCTCTCTCCCAACATTCTTCTCTCCATATCTATTGCACAGTCTTCTTCAATAGCTACTTCCCTATTACTACTCTTCACCCTTTATTATCCTCCCACAGAACTACTCCACTACACTACCCAATCTTCCTCCCGCCTTGTCCTTCACTGCCTCTACCTCTGCAAACCTTTTTGAGTACTCTCTTTGGCCCAGCATGTGGGATCGATTCTTTGTCATTCTCCACAGCCCCCCACTCTGGGAATGCCCTTCTCTTTCAACAGTATCACCAAAAACAAGTAGGCAAAGTTACCAGTTACACCTGGTCACTTTTATCAGAATCCCAAGCTTGTGCACTATATAGCCTAACTGATCTTACTGGCAAACCCATTCCAGCTGAACCCTACCCAACTCTTAATACATGTACTGGAACTGTTTCTATCCTCCTGACTGATTATCCATATATAGAAAGAGCTGGTCAGATTGTGAAAATGACCTACTTACCTGCCTTGCTGATTATGATTGCAGTAGCAGTAAGTGTTACACTATTCCTCCAGGGGAGTGCAAATATCAATATTGCCAAAATTAGTTTCTGTAGACATGACCTTCCCCATAAAGCTTATATTGGTGGATTGTCCTACCATGTCTGACCATATCAAGTCCTTCCCTGTCAATGTCAGAAATGGCGGTTTTGGCCACCAGCCACTGTCGCTCCACAGTCCGCTGCCCTCTATGTGCCCAACTTGGTCATGACTGTTTAAATTGCCCTGCTCAGTCATGTACATGTGCCAACTGTGGTGACTCCCATAACATATCTTATAGGAGCTGCCCTGCCTTCAAGCTCAAATGTGAGGTAGCAGTTCTTAGATTCCAATTTGGCCTCACTCTATGTGAGACTAGACAGGAAGCACAACTACGAGTTTTTGCTCTAAACCTATTCCAAAAGTCCTTTGCTCTGCTCCAGCCCCATCTCCACAAGATGTTTCTGCATCTTTCCCAGAATCTATCCCCTCTGCCCTGAACCATCTTACCTCTACTCTCCCTATCCATTCTAAATCCAGATATACCAATATCTACTATTTCTCTGATGCCTAACCTTCCTCCCCCTCACTCACTTTAAATGCCCTTAAACCCATATGATCAAAGGAGAGGTCGGGAAACCAAAGAAGTCAAATTTTGCCAGCCTAGTTGACAAAGGGTCAAGCCCCAAATAAGGGAATAAAATCTTTATTATTGGCCAAAATATATAGGGAAGAGAATCCAATTATTATACACCAATATCTAATAAGAAGACTTTAATAAATATATCATAAAGAAAAATCAGCACAATAGATTGCAATAGTAAAAAAAGGCCTTTTTCATGCAACATCAAGGAAAAGTGAAATCAGGCAAGTCACAAGGTCTACTAATTGACTCTTTCGTGTCTAAGCACTTGCAGAGATGTCTATGTGCAGAAACGTTTCATAAATCAATACTACAGTGAATACATTTTCCTTTAGGGACTCTGGGTTAGCCAAGATAATACTAGGCCCATGACTTCCCAAGGCCATTCAGGACTGAAAAAAACATCCTTTCAGCATGGCTCTTGCACCTTAGGAAGTGGACAGAAGGAAAAGAAGAGGGGTAGAAGAAAAGAGCATGCAAAATTAGTTGAGGCAAGGGCTAAGGTCCAAGGTAAGGGTGATCCCCAACATTAAGCAATGTCTTTATTTCCTGTGCCCAAACCATAACAATGACCAGAGATTTTTTTTTAATTTCTTTAGGGGGGGGGTCAATGAATAGGAAATCTATAATAGTCGTACATTAACAGAAAAGATGTCTCCAAGAGTTCTGCAGTAAATATTGTGAGATGGCTAATCAAAAGACCGATTATAAGTTGTTTCATTTATGTATGTAAACTTTTACAATATTTCATTACAAATTGTAGATGCAGAAATAAATATAATCATATAATTGTATCGTTTCAAAAACCACTCTTCTCAGTGAGAAAATTCACATCAATCTTATTCACTATTTGGCAGATTTTTTATAAAGTTACAATGGAGTTACAATACAAGTTATCATTCTCATACTTTGTATAAGAGTATAAATAGCAAACAAACACTCAATGCATATAAAAATTGCATCAGCGGTATTTTAGAGATCCAAAAAGTTAGCATTTTATATGTCACAGAGAAAGAGATGTTGGTATATAGATAGCTGGGTGATACAAAGATGGATTTGGTATTATTGCTTTATCTAGCTATGTAATTTTTATCACATGTTTATCTTTTCTGTTGTCTGGATGTTTTTCTGTGAGAAATGAGTTTACATGAACAATGTATGTATAGAACTTTCAGTGTAATTCCATTATTGTTCACTGATCTCACTCATCGCTTAAAATATTACTGCTAAAATACTTGTTTAATGTTACTGTTGATATACATGGTCCATAACGAATGGCAATCAATCTTCATAGATACCTGCACTTACATCTATATCACCCAGCTGCCAGGCATGGCTATACCCATCATGGAAAACACCCTTCTTGTCGGTCACATGTAATTGCATCATGAATAGGAAGGATCGGCTGTACACTGCGAACCCCCTGCTGATAGGGCTAGACGGTTGCCAGTAGTCACCAGAATGAGTGCCACACAGAAAATTCTGGCACCATCAGTATAGGGATATAATGCAGAGATACTGAAGATATTGAAAATTTGCAAACCTCAGAGTATGATGAAATGTGTTAATTGGGGAAATGCTGACACTGCAGTCCTAATTAAACATTTCAAGGTTACTTAGGTCAAGCAGATATCAACGTAGTCTATACAAAAAATAGACTACAAAGTTCACTGATCATATGATTTTATTTTCAATGGATTCACACACACAAAAAAAGAAAAAACAAATATTTTGCTATACTTTACATACACTTTAGTAGATAGTATATGGAATCACAATATCAGCATTTTGTAAAATTAAGTGCATGCTACATTAATGGATCTCTAATTGTCCTTTACTATTTCTCTCATGTCATCCTGCTTGTTTCATGCACTCTGCCAAACCAGTCACATCCATACCTAACATGGCTAATTACCAATTTTAACTTAGCTATTTCTCTCTTAAATTAGGAAAGTATGCTGAACTGCACTTGGTTGATGAATGAATGATGAAAGAAGAGAGGGGATGAAATGAGTAGTTATTGAGCACTGGGTTGGATCAACTACCTCATGCAAAAACGCATACAAAAGGGACCAGGACATAAAGAGAAATCAGATACATAAGGATTGCCCGAAATGTGACACAAGTAGGTATTACAGGTGAAAGCCATTCACAATCCCTAATACTAAACATAATGGCTGTTGCATAGTAAATTATTTTGTGTCAAAAAAATGAGAATCTCAAATCTAATAATAATTATTATACATACCAAGTTCGAAGATATCTGGGGATATACATTTTTGAGTGACTGAGATCAATGCAAGTAACCTAGAGATTAACATTTTTTCTTAGCAAAGAGAAAAGAAAGTAGTTTTTACTGAATACACAGGTTTTGACAGAATATATACAGACAAGAACTTCCAGCTCGATCCCTTAGGGACAAAATTATTGCTGAGTGAATACATGTATTGAAAATAAGTGTCTATCACTTTTACAAAAACATTCTTTAAGTCATGGAATATAACTGAAACCAGTTGATAATGCAAACCACATACAAATAACCAATGAAAAACAAGAAAGGCAGTTTCACTTGAGGTCTCAAGTATCTTTTGAGGTGATTTATTGGTCAGCAATCTTAAGTACTAAAGCAAAGTACTTGTTCCCTTTGAATTCAGTCAGCATCTTCTTCACTGTCTGTTGTGAGGAACAGTTCTTCGTCATCTAGACGTGTTGGAGTTAAATGGTTGCTCTCATAAGCAAGGATCATGTCATCATCCAAATGCCACCTTCCACAAATTCTGCAAATCTTGAAAGAGAGACAAACATTAACAAAATGTGCAAATTGAAAGCTGAAAGGAATGACTGTAATATTTTTGCAACTACTTTTTAAAATTTTCAACTATAGATGAAAATTGTGTGAATGATTGCTGGATGTGCACGTGCATGTGAGTGAGTGAGTGAGAGAAGAAGAAGAAGAGAGAAAGAGAAAGAGAGAGAGAGAGAGAGAGAGAGAAGAGAGAGAGAGAGAAGAGAGAGAGAGAGAGAGAGGAGAGAGAGAGAGAGAGGAAGAGAGAGAGGAGAGAAGAGAGGAAAGAGAGAGATAGAGAGAGAGAAAGAGAGAGAGAGATAGGAGAGAGAGCGGAAAGAGAGAGAGAGATAGAGAGAGAGGGAAGAGAGAGAGAGATAGAGAGAGAGGGAAAGAGAGAGAGAGATAGAGAGAGAGGGAAAGAGAGAGAGAGATAGAGAAGAGAGGAAAGAGAGAGAGAGAGAGAGAGAGGGAAAGAGAGAGAGAGAAGAGAGAGAGAGAGAGAGAGAAG
>NW_020871641.1:260575-265575 GCF_003789085.1 Penaeus vannamei | reverse complement strand
TTGATCCATATGAAAGAAAATAATACATTATCTAATAAATTGATAATGTAGATAAAACGTTAAAATGATTAAATATTGTGATTTCTCAGAATATAAAGTCATCAAATTTAATATATTTCTTAAATTACCTTTGTGAATATTAATTGTTTCAATTCATCTAGTCTTGACTGTTATCTTTACACATCCTGTCTTACAAAAAGAACAATTTTGCTTCCAAATTTTATGTAACACCAAATAATTTCTTCATTTCAACAGAAGATGGTTCACTGCAAGACCAGCCTGGCAAACTGCTCCTGCAGACAGACCCTAATAATCTTTCACACATGACGGCAGTACTAGAAGAAGCACTGCATGAAGCCCGGACACATCATTCACGGAAAATTCATCGACATTTAAAGTAGCTTCACAGGCTATGAATATGTTGCTCAAGATATAGGGTCTGATTTTTCACATAATCCATTTTTGTAAATTCATGGGGTAAATAACACATTCCAATCACTGATATGTTTAAACACGTTTAATTTGCATACTTATATTTTGGAGGTTTATTATTTTTTCTCTTATTCTTTACCCCCTCCTCCCCTTAAAATGAAATTTAAAAAATGAGAGAAAAAGATTGATATTTACATACTTGATATGATTAGATATCTTAGCTTACATAATCTATCTAATTAGTTTGCCATTTGTAGACATTATTTTAATCTTTGTGGTGCTGTCTGCATTTTCTGTTGCTGCCATTAATTTATCAATACCTGTTTACTATACCATTTATTTTTTCCTCAAACTGAGGGGCTGAAATAAAAGTTGTTTAAAAATATATCTTCATTGTTCCCATATAATATAAAATGGTTTTTGTTGTGTGCTTCCATATGATTGTAAGAGATCATAATACTATATGACATATTTGTTTCTTTGCATACATACATACATACATACATACATACATACATACATACATAATACATACATATATATATATATATATATATATATATATATATATATATAATATATATATATATATATATATATATATATATATATATTTTATAGTTGGTTCTGTTTGCATTTTGCTTATGCAATGTGAAAAGGTGTTCAAATAAAAAATGAACATGGAGATGTTATATCAGCATGTTCATATGAATATGAAAGAAAAGAAAATGTTTACTTACATCGTACACGCAGTTCAACCTTGAATCCATTCTTGCTGTCAATCCCTATGCAAGATTGCTTGTACAGATCTAGCTTAAATGTCCTAACCCGCCATGGATAAAAAGCAAGCCAGGATGCATCTTGGTGCTGCTGTTTTACGACTGATGAATTCTGACCCTCATAGTGATGGAAATTGTCGTCCTCAATGTCCAGGTGAAGCTATGGGGGGAAATGTGTAAGGAAGTTATTCAGTGAATATATAATTATACACAAGCATGCCTTATCTACCTTTACACAAGTTCTGCTTGCATGTATTGAAATATACAATGAGAAATTTACAAGACCAGTAATAAGTTGGTTGTAATTTAAAAAAGAGATACGAGAGAAGGGTACCTTACAAATGTATCTTAACTTCTAGTAAAGAATACAATGACTACAACATGTAAATGTCACTGTTATTTTTCTTTTATTCATTATTTTATGGAAATGATACATAAAAAATCTCTGAAGACCTGCTAGTTATAAGATCTAGCCATGTACAAAACTTTGCACTACCCTAAACACCTCCATAATCCCCAAGTAAAGCTTACTTTCCTCTCTTGGCAGACACTTCCTGGCAAAAAATCACTATTTAACACATGTATGCAGTTGGTGCATAAGCTCTACTTACAAAAGCAGAAGAGTAAATATTCAGGTTTAACAACTGTTTAAAAGAAGATACTTCATTCAAATCACTATTGAAATACTGAAGATGCATCATATATTGAAATTCTCTCCATGATTTCCTTTTCCTGCTCTCAAACACTATGTGCATTTTTCAAATGCCCTAAACCCAAAATCAAGTTACTTCTTAGCTCATCCAGCCTGTGGTGTTCAGCACAATGTCTAAGCTTATGTTTCAGAGTTTGGAAGGTTAGAAAGCAAATCATATAGACAATTCCTTCCTTAACAAGTAACCAATGCAAATTAAAGAGGTGGCCCTTTGATTTATCTTGCTGCTCTATCCATTATATTTAGCAACTTCCTCAACTTATAGTTTGGCAAATGTTATGTATATGAATTAATAATACAGTCCCTATAAGTTTTCTACATTGTATTAGGGTATTACTAACAATATATTTAAGTTACCCCTACAATACATTTTCTATGTACACACGCCACCAACCGGCAAGTATGTAACCTATTAATCCTTCCTCATACAACAGCAAACCAAAGTGGAGAGAGCCGCAGTAATCCAGCTTACTGATGACAGTTGTGAGGAAGCACATTCCCTGCTAAATGCAACATTCCTCAAATGACAATCAGTGACTTTGACCATATGATTAATCTGAGCATTAAAATAATGATTGTAATCCAATAACACACCTAAATACTTCAACTGATTCTCCACATCTATTATGCAACCATATACTCTTAAACTTGAAACATCCAATATTCTAAGATAAGTCTTCCTTCCTACAGTCCAGCACTCAGTCTTACCTGTATCTAATTTTCAACTGCTTTATATCTATCCATTTTTTTTAAGATCAGGTGTTCCTTCCACTCAGTGTCCACTTATTGAGTATCATCAGCAAATGATTTAAATTGAACACCCTGCTTTTCAAGCACATGTGATAATACAAATCTTTGGATAGAGAAGAGAATGGGACACAATACACACCCTGCACTTGTACTGGTACACAATATGTTCTACTTTCCAAACAACATTCCAGATAAGCTAGTGCCTTCCCATCTACACTAACAGCCTTTAAGTCATAAATAGTAAGCTATGCATTATAGTATCACATATAGCACTCTGATCTAAAATATTGATACTACATTTCCCGTTATCCACCCATACCCATAAATCATTTACCACAGCACATAATGCAGTCCAAGATGAACAGAGTCACCTCTAAACAGACTATCTAGTACGGCACTCACCATTTGTAGGAAAGATCAAAACTGATGTAAAATCTCCTTCTCAATCATTTTAAATAGGAAAGTCATAGTCAATACTGGTCTATATAAATTCAGACAGACTCTGTGAGTCCAGTTTACTTTAACAATAGGTTTAATAATAGTGAGTCTAGTGGCACCTAGGCATATGACCTCAGCTACAGGCTGTGACACTAATTTTTATGGCTATAATGTTTACATGTTTTGATCAACAAAATAATATGGATACATACAAGTAATACAGGTAAACTTAAAAAGGGTATTACTCTTAATCCAATGCCTCCGGATGAAATGTAGTTCACGTCATGGCTCACTTGGTCGTGCCTCTGGGTAAAAAACTATTACTCTCATGGCTGACTTACTGGTGGCTATGGAGGATGGGTCATTCACATCATGTTACCATGATGCATGTTTTACATTTTATGTTGTTCTCTGTAAGGCACCCTCATACACATACATCACACACCCTAGGCCCGGATTCACTAACGCACTTACGATGGTAAAATCACTGGTAACTATATTTACCATGGTAACCAGACAGCGGTGGTATTCACTAACAAATTGCCATCAAAGTTACCATGGTAAATATTACCAATGGTCAGAGCACTGGTAACTTCTGGGAAGACCATGTCATCACGTGTTATCTCGTCAAAAAATCAATATCTAAGCAAAGTTTTAGGTTTGTTTTTACACCTGATGTAACTAAAATGATAGCAAACACATATCGCAATACCGACATAGTGAAGAAATGCATATTTCACATGTAACTAGCAAGAATAAAATCCACACAAATTCTCGTAAAACTATAGGCCTATATTATACTAGAATGCATGGAATCGATAGATAAGTGAACTCTTAAAGAATTCTTCTCTGACATAATTATTACAAATGATATAGAAAAAAACTACCTTGCCGATGTATAAACTGGCAATACCAACGGTAAACCAGTATAGCAATTTATGTATCTGTCGGAATTTTGACAATAAAGTCCAAAGTGCATTGGCAACAATAAACTTGAAATATTTCCCTTGACGACAGATAGTGGTTACTAAAAATTTTGGTCCGGTTCTTTGTTTAACAATGATGAAAAATAAATAAACAAATAAATAAACTGTTTGGACTAATATTAATAATAATATATTAATAATATTATTTATTAATAATTTATTAATAAAAGTTTTTGTATTGGTTCCTATCTATACAGTAAATATATATCCCACATGATGGATATTATCAAATAAATATATTCATTTTTTTCTACATGTGCTTAAATAGTGTTTTAGCTGTGAAGATTATCTTAAAAATCTCGCTGTGTCTAGTTCTGTTTACATGTAACGTGATTGGCAGAAGGAATTGCTTTACTATAGCCCTCTGTTGGCTATCATTAGAATGAGTCAATTTACAATTGTAACTCAGCATATCCAGATTACCATTTGTTCGTGAACCCCACTTTACCATCACTGGTAAATGCAATGGTAAATGACCGCTGGTTGTTTGTGTTACGATCGAATGTTAGTGAATCCGGCCCCTGGAGTATTGTTTTGTACAAAATGGGTGATATTTAGTACATAGATCATTTGCTTGCTATCCCTGGAAGATGAAATGTAAAAAAGAAAAAGAAAAAAAAAAAAGCACTCCCTTGCTACTGTGGTGAACCTGTTAACTACTTTCACTCTTGTTAACATGATCAGTCTCCTCATGTCAACTACTCACACTACCATACGGTGCTCTGCCACTGTGACTGTTTTGAAGTATGACACACAAGTACTGAAGTTTTGGGAGTAGAAGACTTATATATAACTGCATACAATCTCCTATTTTGTAAGAGTGTATTACATATGATTTATTGAAATGGACTCTAAATTTACATAATCAAGCTACTATAGGTTTGATCTAGCAACTTAAATTAA
>NW_020871641.1:218075-235575 GCF_003789085.1 Penaeus vannamei | reverse complement strand
GAGGACGATGAGGAGAGCGCCAGGAGGAGCGGGTGCTGAGCGCGAGGCGAGGCAGTGCCTGGTAGCGGGTGGTCGGGCTCGCTCACACTCCCTGCTGCCCCTCGTCGCCGGGTGTGCCGCGCTCCCTTCCTTCCTCGGTGCCACAGTGCCACAGTGCCAGTTCGCTCGAAGGGAGGAATAATCGGCCGTACGTTCTTTTCTGATACACTTCGACCGCCATCTATTTCTCTCTTTCTCTCTGTTCCTCTCTTTATCACCTTATCTCGCCCGTGCAGTCTCCCGCTTTCCGGATTTCTCGTTATGCCGACTCCTAGCTTATGAACCTGGTTTTCCGTGATCAGAGAAAAATGGAAATGATGGTGAAAATAGTGACGGAGAGAGGCAGTGTGATGAAACAACTCTCCTTTTCGTGGTGTCGTGTAGTGCCAGCTGCGGTGATGAGTGTTCTGAAATGTGTGTGCATTATGTGCCTGTGCGTGAGTGTGTGTATATTTGTATGTATACGTGCATACATCTCTGTGCATTTACGGGTGTTGTTTGAGTATAAGTTACGCTAATCATGAACCGGCATTTGTTGTATAAACAGGTGTGGTATAATTCGATCTAATTACGTGTTGATTCACGAAGACTCTAGATCTTTACATCTTTCTACACTCGAACATCAACACATGTTTTAAGCATGTAAATCGGACACGATATGCATTCGATGTACACCGCGAGTGCGTAACACATTTATTCATTTTTGTTATTTCAATTCATGTATATATGCCAGAATGCAGCTTTGTATGCATTTGTACTTCCATTTGTAATTCAATGCATATATGTCAGNAGGAGAGAGAGAGAGACAGGGTGGAGAAGAAGAGAGAGAGTAGCAGAGACAAAGAGAGGTTCGGGGAGTAGGACGATGAGAGAGAGAGACGAGAGAGAGGAAAACAGAAGAAGAATGAGAGGGTAGAAGGGCCTTGGTCTAATCCAGCCGGGGCGAATTATGTACAAAACCATGCTGGGCGACAAGGACTTTAGAGGACTACAATGTACACACGACACATCTCTGGAGGCAAGAGACTATCGACACTCTAAACACCTGTCATCCGGGTCTCGTTTGGCATCGGGATGCACGCGGGCGGTTCTCTCTCTTGTTATTCTCTCTTCCTCATTCTCATGGGGGCGGGCCTTCTCATTACCATTATGTCCTCTTCTCGGTCTCACAGTTTTTGTCTCTTTGGTCTCCTCGCTGTCTCTCTTCTCGTGTTCTCTCGGTCTCTCGTCGGGTGTCTCTGCGTCTCTCTCTGTCACTCTCTCTCTGCGCTCTCGCTCTCGCTCTCGCTCTCGCTCTCGGCATGCTCGCTCTCTCTCGCTCTCTCGCTCTGCGCTGCTCTCTCTCGCTCTGCTCTCTCTCTCTTTACTTCACTCTCTCTCTCTCTCTCTCTTCTGTCTCCGGTCTTCTCTCTCTCTCCTCTTCTCTCTTCTCTCTCTCTCTCCTCTCTCTCTCTCTCTCTCTCTCTCTTCTCTCTCCTTTCTGCTGTTTCTATCTATGCCTCTCTCTCTCTCTCTCTCTTCTCTCTCTCTCTCTCTCTCTCTCTCTCTCTCTCTCTCTCTCTCTCTCTCTCTCTCTCTCTCTCTCTCTCTCTCTTTCTCCCTGTTTTCTACTCCTCTGCTCTCTCTCTTTCTCTCTACTCTCTCGCTCTCTCTCCTCTCTCTCTCTCTCTCTCTTCTCTCTCTCTCTCTCTCCCCTCGTCTCTCTCTCTATTCTCATTTCTATCTGCCTCTCTTCTCTCCTCTCTCTCTCTCTCTCTCTCTCTCTCTCTCTCTCTCTCTCTCTCTCTCTCCTCTCTCTCTCCTCTCTCTCTCTCCTTCCTCTCCCTCTCCCTCTCCCTCTCCCTCTCCTTCTCCTTGCTCCTTTCCCTTCTCCTTCCTCCCCTCGCATCCTCCTCTCCCTCTCCCTCTTCCCTCTCTCCCTCCCTGCCCTTCTCTCCCTGCCCTACTCACCACTCTGTCTCTGTTTCAATCTTTCTCTCCAAGTTCCCCCTCTTCTTTCTGCCCACAAGTGTATCTCCTCCTTTCCTTCCTTGCTCTGTCATCCTCTCATCCTCTCCTCTTAAGCTGTTATCCAGCTCAAAAAATGATTTTCGGCTTATTACATCGCACTTAACATACGATTTTGGGTCTCATGAGTTCTTGATAATGCTAACGTTTCGTCTTCATAAACCAGAGAGAGGGAGGGCAGGAGGAGGAGCGGACGGAGGAGCGAGAGAGGGAGGGAGGCTGATGGGAGGAGAGGGAGGGAGGAGGACCGGAGAGGGCAGGTGAGGGAGGGGAGGAGGGAGTGGAGGAGGTGAGGATGAGGAGGGAGGTGGAGGAGGGAGAGGAGGAGGGAGGCGAGGGTGAGGGACGGGAGGGAGGCTCGCTGAGGGGGAGGAGGAGGGCAGGCGTGGGCAGAGAATGAAGGAGAGAGGAGGAGGGAGAGCATATGAAGAGGGGGCGAGCGGAGTGGTGGGAGGGAAGAGGTGAGGAGAGAGGGAGAGAAGAAAGGAGTGTGGAGTTAAAGAAGGAGGACGGGAGGAGGCGATAGAATGGAGGGTGGGTTCGAGCAGGGAGGAGCAAGGGGGCCGGGAAGCAGGGCAGCGTTAATGGGCAAGGGTTTACGACGCACATGTAGACGAGGCGTATGGGCACTAGTGGGCAGCTGGAGAGGGGCCAGGGGAAGCGCGGTGCCAATCGGGGAAAGGGCACACACAAGACGTTCGTTCCAGGGCCGAGGGGGCTGGAGGCTGTTAGCTGGGCATTGTGGAGTACGGCCGGTCGTTGCGGCGCGTCGATACGCGCGTGGGAATGCGCGTGGCGAGGGAGAGGGTGGGGCGGCGGAAGGGAGGGATCGGTAGGGTGGAGAATGTAGTTCTGCATTGTCAGGTGGGTGGAAGGTGAGGTGAGGGCAAGGGAGGGTGGGGGAGGGAGAAGGGAGGGTGGGGGGAGGGAGAAGGGAGGGTGGGTGGTGAAGTGAGTGAGGTGAGGGGAAGCGGACGGTGGGGGAGGGAGAAGGGAGGGTGGAAGAGTAGGTGAGGGGATGGGATGTTGGGGGGGGGGGCGTATATAGGCTGTTCTCGTCTGTATAGTGTCTGTCAATACTGGATCCTAATGAGCTTATAATTTTCACAAATTTCATATAACGTTTTCCGTGTCTAATTATGAATGGTTTCTATTTTAAAGTGAGCATCGCCTCCCCCCCCCCCCCCCCCCCCCCCCCGTCTCCAATAGTGGATATGGTCGTACGTTAACCACTTACAAATCGTTTAGACAGATAACCATCCGTAAAAAGGCTAGAAAAGGTCGCGGTTTTGGTCACTTCTCGGGATATTTGACATAAAGAGCAATTTGACACTTAACGATGAAGGAATGTGTAATGGCCTCTTGTAAACTGCGGTTTGTAAAATGGGTATTATTGTTATTGTTACTGTAGAATTCTCTTCACTGTGACGATCGATATGCCTTTTGCAGTCAGTAAAACAAATATTTGAAGAATGTGAAGTTAAATAAATAAAACACTTACACAGAGTAACAATATTGCACATATAACTAATCAGTCCTATTCTGCACCCATGGATAAGCCGATTCTAAAGCCTTAATATCCCTGAGTCACCGCCAAACAAGGCTTGGTTATACCCGTAGAATAGCTTTCTTTAGCGGCTGGGCTTGGAATGTTGCCGAAAGGTTTTTTTTTTCTTTCTTTCTTTCTTTTTTTTCTTTTTTTCAGTTTGCACGTTGACTGTGGGTACCCGAAGGAGAGGCTGGCTGGATACTTCGTTAACCATTTGATTTGGGGATGGACTGTCAGCGGAGAATGGGCTTGTGCTGTTACCGCCCGCCGTGTGTGTGTGTGGTGTGTTGTGTGTGTGTAATGTGTGTGTTGTGTGTGTGTGTGTGTGTGTGGGTCGTGCTGTGATGTGTGTCGCTGATGTGTGTGTTGTGTGTGTTGTGTGTGTGTATACATAGGTATTACAGAGAGAGAGAAAGAGTATGTCGCCGTCCGGCGGGCTAAGTGCGACTTGGGGGCTCAATAAAGACCAAGTTATCGGATCGACACTGCTGGTCGGGAATATGTGTGTTGTGTGATGCTTTTTTTATGGATTAAAGAGGAGAGTGTCTCATTGGTCATATATAGTGAGCATTTCCCTACTACTCATATAATGTTGATTATCGTCTCGTGTGGGCTTAGATCTATAGAGAGCGTGGTTATCTATAGAGGGCGAGTGAGAGAGACTGAGAGATAGATGTTGAGCGCGAGAGAAGAGGAGGGAGAGAGAGCAGAAAGCAGGCAGTATGGACGGGGATGAGAGAGTAACAGAAGAAGAAGAGAGACACGGTCTGATACGGTCACTGTGAAATTCAAGTTCTTGAGGATTTTTGAGATCCTTATGAATGATGGTGATTGCATTCTGATGACCTGGAATGTAAGACACGGAGATCGATCTATTATATCTTACCGAGCGACGTCTCTGGTCTATATTCTGATGTCCAGAATATCGGTTCTAGGTCGTTCCCAGAGTTTGAAAGTGAAGTAGGGAACGTTTTTATTTTAAGGTATAGCGGTGTATCCGGGAGATTGGCTTGAGATCGATTCATCGGACTTTGTCAGTAGGCACTCGGGGAGAGCATGCCTCAACTGAATGAGATCAGAGGTGATTGGAGACCGCAATGAGAGTAGAGGTGGTGGTTGGTGATGGAGTGAGAAGATTGATCATTTATTTCTCGATTTCCCGACGAGCGAGTTAGAGGAGAGAGGCTGGACGTAGAGAGACGATTTAAGGAATCATCCAGACCAGAGACTGAGAATTCGCAGGATGCCGGGCCCAGACACGAGTTTTTTGAGAGATCTTTATTGTCTGGTAGGTTCTTGCAGAGCCGATCTGAGAGTCTTTGCTGGCCGTGATGAGGCCGCGAGAGTCGAACACGAGCAGGAGTTTCCCGCCGCCATTCTGCCGACTTCTTTACCGAAACTGAACGAAAGAAGAGGCCAAGCCAGGAGAGAGGAGAGTAGAATGATGAGATCGGTCGAGAGGCATCGGCTGATGACGAGTGAGAGCAAAGAGATTGGTTTAAAGAATCCCCGAGGGGAGAGATAAGTAAAAAACAAGAAAGAAGAAAAACCCACCAACCAAAATTCACCGGAACTGAAGGACTGCATGGCTAGCTGAGCCTGGACGAGCGTGGGGAGAGACCGACGCGTTCGATGCATCTGAGGACGGTCGGAAGGCGGAGAGTCTGCTATTATGGGGTAGGATTGGCGACGGTGAGAGATGTGAACATTGATTCTCCCGTTTGAGCTTTGAGATGATGATAGAGAGATGATCGAGATCTGTTATGACGGTTTAGATTTGACGACTTTCGGGGAGAACGTCGCCGCTGACCTTGTTCGAATGAGATGTCCGAGAGATAGATGCCTCGAGCACTGATGACGATGGGAAGGAGGGATTGCTGCGAGAAGAGAGTATTTGACTGAGGAGAGGAGTGAGAGAGGAGAGAGAGGAGGGGGTGGGTGTTTGGAAGGAGAACGGAGAAAAGAGAGAGCGGTAGAAAGAAAAAGAAAGATGCGACGATTGGATACGAGATTGGAGGAAAAAAGAAAAATAAAAAGGAAACTAAAAAGAGAGCAGGTTGAGATTATGTGAGGAAGTGAGGGAACGGAAGGAGCAGAGAGAGATGAGAAGAAGAGAGGAGAGGACGGAGGAGAGAGAGATGATTGTTGGAATAGAGAGAGAGAGAGTGTGTGAACCTGGAAGAAGGTAGCATTATTTTGAATTATTTTTAGAAATGCGTAGGAGGGTGAGAGACCATTATGACGATGTAAGAGTGAGAGCCGGCGCGGGGCTAGGAGGGAGGAGGGAGAGAGAAAAGAGAAGAGAAGTGCACTCCATATATTATGATATATGTACTTGTTACGTTAGTGTGTGTGTTCGAGCACGTATATTATACAGATGACACCATTTAGCGCAATTCGCATTCACCGCAACTCGAGGGAGGGAGGAGGAAGAGAATAGTATAGTTATATATATATAATATATTATATATAGTATATATTATATTATATAGAGATGAGAGGAGAGAGAGAGAGACGACGAGAGAGAGGAGAGCGTGAGAAGGAGGAGAGAGAGAGAGTCGAAGAAGTGAGAGTGAGAGAGCGAGAGAGACAGAGAGGAGATAGGGTAGAGAGAGGATGATGGGAGAGTGATGTGTGATGAAGAGGAGAGAGGAGAGGAGAGAGCAGGAAAGAGAGAGCTTATTTTCCTTCAACTCGATTCTCTCGTCCTGAACCAACGAGGCCCAGTCCCTCGCCTCGGCCAGGTCCTTACCCCCGCGCTACCCCTTCCCTTCAGAAGGACGGAGCGAAGGAGACAGTATTGTTGCAGAAAGAAATGCCTGGTTGCATGTCGTTCTGGTTTGATTATGGGTTGCAATAAAACAGTATTTTATCACATAAACAACTTTAATAAAACTATATATGTATAATATTTACAATAATCGCAGGCACCATTACTGCATAAGGCATGGCATATGATACATAAACATTTATAAACACACATATATAATGCAATAACACACACATACATATACACGCATACATACATGAATACATATACATACATACATACATATATATATATACATGTACATAAACTGTACACATGCATACACACACGCACATATACACGCATACAAGTGCAAAACACCAAATCATCACGCCCTTTGGTGATGACTGACTCCAGACGGGCGCAGAATCCAGTCTGGTTGGGAGGCGCCCGCAGCAAACGCACAGCATCACACCCGCACGCAATCTCAACACTGGCATCATACAGAATCTTGGAAGCAACCATCATTATCATTAAGTTATTATGTTAAGTAGACTTGGATGGAGTTTGGCATATCTATTTTTATAGATTTTTTTTTTCTGCGAGTGAAAATAAAATAGGAAACAGGATGGGATAAATGGAAGGCTCGGATGACAGCTAGATTGATGTAGATAGATGAAGACAGTAGCGTGTAGTATATCTTCAGAATCAACATTATAACCAACCACTGAGATATATATGTAAATATGCATTTTTTCTCTGAAATCGCAAAAGGTCTTTCAGGTAATAGTCTTGAAGTAAATGTGTATAAAAAGAATTGAGGAAACCTACATGGAGAAAGAAAAATACGCTTAAAATAGTAATTACGTAATGTTGGAATAGGAAATAACGAAATCTTTTGAACATCGACGTTTCAGCCTATTCGGTAATTCACTCTTGGATTTCCATCGACTTTGAGGTATTGTTGTTGCAAGTAAAAAAGAAGAAAAGCTTGTCCACTCGTTTCAACTCTCGCTCGTTTTCCACAAAACATATACGACGACATTCTTTCTTCTTACTCTTTCTTCCAGCGAATAAAAAATCATGTCGTAACTGCGCTTGTATGACTTCCACTGATAAACACAGGTCCTCTTGGAAACAAAAACAAAACATCCGAAGTATTTCTCGCAAAAAATCCACAAACTTATAAATAAAAGCACCAATAAACTCTTCTTAAGAGCCGGATACGACGAGCCTTTGCTACCATGAGCTGTCTCGAAGCCCGAAGCTTCTCTGTTTACTTTGGTTTACACACGTCTTGTATACAACACAAAACATGGATGGGAGGGAAAATAAATGGCCGGCAGCCGGTGTTTCTTTTTCTGTACAGAAAAAAAATACATCAAAATAACACGTCATGCACCGTAAGTGTTTGTTACTTCGTCCATGAACTGTTTTGTCTCAATGTTTTTGTTTGTCTGTCATTTTAAGTAAATGAGCAGTCAGGCAGGCACATTTGGAAGCATTTTTTCCCACATCAACTGCGTAATCTTGTACTACCGTGAACACATGCGTCATCAAAGTCTATTTATGTCCTGCGATACGAAGAGGACGCTTCTCCCGTCCGACATGGCTGAACTAGTCTTGCAATGACTTAGATAATGTTCCTCCCCATGGCAGGGGGGGGGGGGGGGGGGGGCCGCAGGCGCAAGGCCCAGCCACCGCGCCCTCGCCTCCTGCGTTACACTTGCGTCTCCGAGCCGCACTTGTGTCTCGCCGAGTGGGAATGGTGGTGGTGCTTGGTGGGCGCGGGCAGCGGGTACCTGGGCACGTATCCGTGGACGTCCGCCGGCCCGTCGTGCGGGCGGTGGTGGGCGGCGGACACGCAGTGCGTCGGCGGGTGCTTGTGGAGGTGCAGATGGACGTGGTGCGGCTGCGGCATGTGCGGCTGCTGCAGGTACGCCGGCAGCGGCTGCTTACGGGCGCTGAATCTCCTGAAGAGCTGCTTCCACGAGTTGAGCACACGCCCGTTCACCAGGAAGAGGCCGCCCATGATCCCCACCGCCATCGACATGAAAATCTTGAGCATGAAGACCTCCATGTTGGGCCGGACGCTGGGGTCGCGAAGCCAGCGCTCGCGCTCCACGTACTCGTAGAAGGTCGCGCCCACCTGCGGGCAACGAGGCGGTTAGCTGGGCAGCAGGCAGGTATGGGTCACTGCTTATCAATTCACATGCAAGCTCTCTCGTTCTCTCAATCTATTGCTCTACTTCATTCCCCGTCCCCGCCTCTCGCCCTTGCAAACACACAACCTTATCCAACCCACACACACAAACTCCTACAACCCCCCCCCAATTCAGCCCATAAGCCCACCCACTGGCACCCACCTTCCCCACCTCATACCCCCCCCCCGCCTCTTCCCCACACCCACCTGACACGTCGCCGGCACCATGTAGAGCACCGCCACCACGCCCACGCGCGCGGCCGTCACATCTATCCTGTCGGTCTTCATGCCTTCCTCCCGCAGCCGCCCTCGAGCCCGCCACAGGCACGCGAACACCACCAGCACCAGCGTCGCCCCCGTCACCAGGTACAGGAACTGCGGCACCAACACGAACCGCACCAGCGTCTCCGTGTTCTGCTGGCCCGCGTAGCAGGTGCCTGGCGGGGGAGAGGAGGGCGGGTGAGAGGCTGCGCGTAAGCGATTATAAGTAAAGGCTATTTATTATAAGTAAAGGGGAGATTGTAAGTAAAGCTTGGTTTATAAGACATGGTTGTCGAACAGCACATGACACGGAGATGCAGGGGAATCAGAACTCTGAAATGGAATTGTTCAGGAAAATAGTGCCACACTGACCAGCAATATAAAACAGGTTACGAATGATCCATGTGTTCATTATATAAATGATATCAAGTCATTCGAACAACAATGCAGGCGATAAGAAATGCAACTTTCGCAAGCATCACGTGGAAAGATAGTAACTATATTTACACATCGCTATATTAATCTAAAAGTCTTGAAAATACACTAAAACTTTATGAACATAATTGTACTGTATATACACGTATTTTAAAACCCCATTACCAACTATTTCTACTTATTTCATCTTCTAAACCTCCCTTCTTCATAATTTCCTCTTGAAAATATACATGAAATCTAAATAAGAACGCCTAAGATAAATATTGTAGATTCTTTTCCATCAAGGACGGCCTTCATACGCACGAAGAAACGTACACACATCAACTCAGATACGTAGGTATGCACTTTACACAAACACCCTCATCTCACACACATGCACACTTATATAAACATAGAATGCCAATTTATGTGGCTATCAATGCGACCAGCCTTATCGGTGAGCCTTCTATGGCAAGCGCGAAACGACCATGATAAAAAAAAGAAAAAAAAAACACTCCTCTCTGCTCTTTCTTCTCTCTTCATTCTTAGACTCTTCTTCTCTTCTTCTTCTTCTTCTTCTTCTTCTTCTTCTTCTTCTTCTTCTTCTTCTTCTTCTTCTTCTTCTTCTTCTTCTTCTTCTCTTCTTCTTTTCTCTTTTCCTTTTCTCTTCTTTTCTTTTTCTTTTCTTCTTTTCTTTTCCTTTTCCTTTTCTTTTTCTTTTTTCTTTTTCTTTTTCTTTTTCTTCTTCTTTCTTCTCCTCCCTTTTCTTTTTCTTCTCTCCCCTATTATAATTCCCCTCCTTTCGCCTTCCACTCCGATTCATCTTTCCACCTCCCCACCTCCTCTATTCCCCACTTCCCCAACTCCCCATTTATCAACCTCCCACTCTTTCACACCTCTTCCACTCCCATTTTTTCCCCCTCCATCCCACACTCTTCACTTCCCACCTCTTCAACTCCCCACCTCTTCCTACCTCCATTTCTTCCCTCCCCACCTTCCTCCATTCTCCCCTCCTCCACCTCTCCATTTCTCCACCTCCACACCTCCATTTCTCCCCCTCCCCACCTCCCCACCTCCACCTCCCATTTCTCTCTCCCCCTCCTCCCTCTCCTCCACCTCCCATTTCTCCTCCCCACCTCTTCCACCTCCTCCACCTCCCATTTCTCCCCCTCCTCCACCTCCTCAATTTCCAACACTCTCCCAAAACTCTTCTGCCACTCCATCATCGCAATTCCTTTCCTCTCTTACTTTCCTCTTCTATCTCCATCCACTCAGCTTCTAAGGGGCCCCCCGATGACGTCATGGACACGTTTCATCAATCCCCATCAATCTTCGGGTCACGGATGGATAAGGGTTGAGGGAGGGGCGGGCGAAGGGAGGGAGACAGGGAGGGAGGGAGAGAGAGAGGAGAGAGAGAGAGAGAGGAGAGAGAGGAGAGAGGGAGAGAGAGAGAGAGAGAGAGAAGAGAGAGAGAGAGAGAGAGAGAGAGAGAGAGAGAGAGGAGAGAGAGGAGAGAGGAGAGAGAGAGAGAGAGAGAGAGAGGAGAGAGAGAGAGAGAGAGAGAGAGGGAGAGAATATAGCTTAGATGAAGAAGAAGGAAACTGGGGATGAAGAATGGGAGGGAGGGGGGGGGGAGGGGGAGGGGGGAAGGAGAGGATGTCCCCTGCACCCCCTCCCTTCTCCCCCCCTCCCCCAACACTGAGTGACACCTGATGGTCCTGCCTTAAACCTGACGTCTTGAACCAATAATTTTCGCCGTGGCAGAGTTAAGACGTCAAGGGAACTCTGGATTCCCGCTGAAGATGATTCGAAGAAATGGAAATGTGTACGATTGTGTTCCGAAACGTGTCATCAGCTGTGATGTCTGATATTACAGCGTCTCTGTCCCTTAGCCTGCTCTTCGCACTCGCTATCTGTCTATCTCGATGCATTTTCTAGCGTTCTTTTTGGGGCAGATTTTTTTCTTGTTCTTTCTTATTTCTTTTTATCTCTCTTTATTTTCCTTTTCCTTCTTTCTTTCTTTCTTTTTATTTTCTTCTTTTTATCTTTCTTTTTTCTTTCTTTTTTCTCTTTTTCTTTCTTTTTCTTCTTTTCTTTTTTCTTTTCTTTTCTTTCTTTCTTTCCTCTTCTCTCTTCTTTCATTCTCTTCAACTCTCTCTCTTCTTTCTCTCTCTTCTCTCTTTCCCTCTCGTCTCCACGGTTGTTCCCGTCCTCACCCACCCTCCCCCGCCCCGCCCCTGACCAGCTCCTGCCCGAAATGGAGGTAGAAGAGGTGGGGAGGGGAAGAAATGGGAGGGTAGAAGAGGTGGGGAGGTTGAAGAGGTGGGGAACGTGGAAAGTGGGGAAGTGGAGAGAGGTGGGGAGGGGGAAAATTGGGAGGTGGAAGAGGTGAAAGAGGTGGGGAGGTTGTAATGAGGGCGTTGTGCGGATTAGGGTCTTGAAAGTCTTTCTTCTCTCAGCGTGCTGTGGGTATGCTAGTTTCGAGCGACGTTGGGTGATTTGGTACGCGCTTTATCTTTTTCGTCTCTGCCTTCCCTCAGACTCGCCAACCTTCACAAGTCCTCTGTGCTCAGTCCGTCCTCTGCTCTCTCAAGCTGCCTCGCTCACATCTCTCTCTCTAGGAGGGCGTCATTTTCTCTCCATCTCGTCTCTTCACTGATCTCTCTCTCTCATCTCTCTGCTCGCTCTCGTCCTCTCTCTCTGCTCTCGGATTTCTCGATCTCTCTTCTCTTTTTCTATCCTCCCCCTTCCACACTTTCATCTCTCCTCTCCCTCTCCTCTCCCATCCACACGACACACAAACCGCCGCCCATTGGTGTGAACTGTTTCTCGCCGCTATTTGCATTATGAATATTCCCGCTACCACTCGACAAAGGACTGTTGCCCCAGACCGTCCGGCATTAGCATAACCACCGGAGGGATCCTACAACCTGGCAAAGGGGTTTCTCTCTCTCTACTCAAATTACTCTGGTTCATTTGCATACGGCGAGGGAGCGTAGGAAGGGGAGGGAAGGGGGGGGGGGTGTCGAAGGAGCTGGTGGGGAGTGGAGGATGGGGAGTGAGAGGGAGAGGAGAGGGAGAGGGTGAGGGAGAAGGAGAAGGGAGGGGAAGGGGAGGGGGAGAGGCAGAGGGAGTTCGAATAAGCTTTGGGGTAAGGAGAGCGAGCAGGGAGAAGGAGAGAGAGGAAGAGGGGTGGTAAATGAAGAGAAGAAGGAGGGGCAGTTTGCAGGATGAGGTGGGGATGGAGGCAAAGAAGTGGGGAAGGAGGATAATAGGGAGGAGAGGAGGAGGAAGGAGGGTGTTAGGCGGAAAAGAAAAAAAGGAAGAGATGAGTAGAAAGGAGAGGGGAGGAGAGACAACCTGCAGATGAATGAAAGGGAGAGCGGAGAACACAGAGGTCTCAAAGGACTAAATAAAAGGGGGGAGAGAGAGAGAGACGAAGGGAGAGGCACACACAGAGCCGATAAAATAAGAGTAAAACACTGAGACGGACAGACGGATGGATGAATGGACAGAGATCCCTGCCATCCATTGCAAACCGAGCCTGCGCAACCAGTCACCTGTCGAGCCGTCAACATCGCAACTGCACAGTGACCTTGACCTTTGAACATGTAATTGGCATCAGCTGTTACATACAACCCGAAAGGGAGCAGGGGAGGGGAGGGGAGGGGGAGAAGATGGGTGGGAAGGGGGAGAAGAGGTGGTGGGGAAGGGAGGGGAGGTGGTTGGGAAGGGAGCGGAGGGGAGGGAAAGAAAGGGGAGAGAGAGGAGGGAAGGGGGAGAAGAGGAGTGGGGAAGGGAGGGGAGGGGAGGGGAAGGGAAGGGGAGAAAAGGAGGGAAGGGGGAGAAAGTGGGGAAGGAAGGGGAGAAAGAGGGGAGGTGTGGGAGAAGGGGTTGGGGAGGAAGGGAGGGAAGGGAAGGGGAAGGAAGGAGGAGAGAGGAGGGAAGTGGGAGAAGAGGGTGGGAAGGGAGGGAGGGGAAGAAGGGAAGAAGAGAGGAGGGAAGTGGGAGAAGATGGTGGGGAAGGGGGGAGGAGAGAGGAGGGAAGGGGGAGAAGAGGTGGGAAGGGAGGGGAGGGAAGGGCGAGAAGAGAGGAGGGGAAGGGGGAGAAGAGCGGTGGGAAGGGAGGGGAGGGAAGGGGAAGGAAGGGGAGAAGAGAGGAGGGGAAGGGAGGGGAAGAGGAGAGAAGGGAGGGGAAGGGGAAGAGGGTGGGGAAGAGGGAGGAGGAGGGAAGGGAAGGGAGAAGAGAGGAGGGAGGGAAGGGAGGGGGAGAGGGGAGGGAAGGGAAGGGAGGGGAGAAGAGGGGGAGGGACGGGAAGCTGATGTGAGGGAGGGGGAGGAGGGGGACGTCTATAAAGCAATTCGAGATACGAGTCAAATCGCGCCATTCAAGTTTGCTTAGTTCGCCAATGCAAGGCTT
Source organism: Penaeus vannamei (assembly GCF_003789085.1). NCBI lineage: Eukaryota > Metazoa > Arthropoda > Malacostraca > Decapoda > Penaeidae > Penaeus > Penaeus vannamei. The sequence goes on along the minus strand of NW_020871641.1, from coordinate 221,933 downwards.
CATTGCAGGGCTTCTGGCTCTTCGTTCGGTTTCTTGCAATGAGTGCTTCGTCAATTCATCGCGAAATAAGGAAAAGAATTCGCAGGGCGGTGTTGGTACGTGTGGTTGTAGTGTGTTGTGTGTATGTGTGTGTGTGTGTGTGTGTGTGTGTGTGTGTGTGTGTGTGTGTGTGTGTGTGTGGGTGGTGTGTGTGTGTGTGTGTGTGTGTGTGTGTGTCTGTGTGTGTGGTGTTGTGTGTTTGAATTTTGGGAGTAGAATTTTTACTTCTTCCCCCCCCCGTCTTCCTCCACCCCTCTCCTCTTTAAAGTCTTAGAAAACAGCAATGAATATTTGCATATGTAATTATAGGTTTTTATGGGGGACTCGGTAAGTGTTTTCTTTATTCTCATTCTCTCCTTCCGTCCCCTCTCTGCTCTCTCATCTTTTCTTCTCTCTCTCTGCTCTCTCTCATCTCATCTTCCTCTTCTCTCTCCTCTCGTCTCCCTCTCTCTTCGTCTCTCCCCGGCCTCGATCTCGCTGAACCCGCCGTCTCCTGCAGACAGAACGGTGCTCGAGGCCGCGTTTATCCCCATCTCTCGACCACTCTCTCCTCATCTCTCTCTCGTCTCAGCTCGTCTCTTCCCCTCCCTTCCCTCCCTTCCTACCCGTCACCATCCGCCTCCAATCCCTGACTCATACCTCCCTCGTCGGTCCACACCCTATCCGCCCCCACCTCTGCCACTTTGTCTCTCTCTGACTCTCTCGTCGTCCGCTCCCTTCTCCGTCAAATCTCTTATCTCTCTCTCTCTCTCATCGTCTCCTTCTCTTCAATCGTCTCTCCCTCTACTCTCTTCTCTCTCCTCCTCTCTCTCTCTCCCCGTCTCTCATCTCTCCCCCGTCCTTCTCGTTGCTCTCCTCCTCTCTTCTCTCTCTCCTCGTGCGGTCTTCTACCTCATCACCTCTACCTCTCCTCATCTCCGCCTCATCTCTTGCTCTCTCCCTCATCCGTTCTCTCTCCTCTTTCTCTATCCCGCTCATCTCTCGCGCTCACACTCGCCTCTCTTCTCTCCCTCTTTGTCTTCCTCCTCTGACCGTCTACCTCTCTTCTCCGTCTCCTCTTCGTGCGTCCGCTCCTCTCTCTCGTCTCCCTCTCTCTCTTTTCTACCTCTCTGTCTCATCGTCCACCTCATCTCTCTCTCCTCTGCCGTCTCTGTCTCCTCCTCTCAATTTCTCTCCCTCTCTCTGTCTCTCTCCTCTCTCTCTCTCACTCACCTCTCTTCATCTCTCCTCTCATCTCCGATCTCCCTCCCGTACTCCAGCCTCTCTCTCTCCCCTTCTCGTCTCCTCTTCTCATCCCACTCCGGGTCTCATCTCCGGTCTCCTCCTCCTCATCTAATCTCTCCCTCTCTCGTTCTTCGTCTGCGATCTCTCTCTCTTCATCGGCCTCGTTTTTCTCTCTCGCCTTCTCTCTCTCGTTCTCGTCGACTCTCACTCTTCTTTATTCACCTCCCTCTCCCTCGTCGTCGACTACCATACACCAGATACCTCTTCACTCTCTCTCATCACTCATTACAGATCGTTACATCAAAATACATCAATCTAACGATCATAATATCTCTGGTAATAGATAGAAGTATAATATGAAAGGTTGATTCTATATCTTCATCTCATATCTCATAACATAACTCAAAAAAAAAAAACATAAAAAAAACAAAATCACATAACAATCCATACATCAAAAACAAAAAATCAAAAATAAATCTCCACCGATCCGGCCGCTCCCTTCCCTCCCCTCCCTCTCCCTCCACTGCACTCCCTCCCGTCACCTCCCATCCGTCCCTCCTCCTTATCTATCTATTATCTAGTCTATTCATATCTTAAATCTACCTATCTATCTATCTAATCTAATCTAGCTGTTATCTTCTTATCTCTATCTCTATCTCTATCTCTATCTCTATCACTCTCTCTCTCCTCTCTCTCTCTCCCTCTCTCTCTTCTCTTTGGGATGGGGCGGGGTTGAAAGGAGAGGGGGGGGGGTTGAGAGAGGGGGTGGGGGGAGCGATCACCAACTCGCCGCCTCTTCTGTTTACGGCTCTGTCTGCGGGACATTTAACATCTTTTACGAGCCAGTCAGAGCGAGCGTTATTCTGTCAGGTGTGAAGGATAGGGAGCGAGATTTGAGGCGGAAGAAAGACGCGAGAAAGGATAATCTGAAGGAACGGAAGAAGGCGAGCAATGGCGGAAGAAAAGTAAAAAAGGTGGAAGAAGGAATGAAAGGCCGAAAAAAATGCAGGAAAAAGATAGAAGAAAGGAAGGAAGGCAAGAAGACAATTATAGAAAGAGCGAAAGAAAAGAAACGAAAACTGAACAACTGAGGGAGAAAAAAAGAAACTCGAAACCACGTAGATTGAAGGAATGAAATAAAATAGAGAAGATAGGAGGGACATGAAAATAAAAGCGTTAAGCCACAGGAAGAACAGGGATAAATAAGGACTGAAAAATAAAACAATTAGACCTAGATAAAGGTAAAAAAAAAAATAACTACAGATAAATAAACACATACAAACAACAGCAGAATGCGAGAGTGGAAGGGAGAGAAAGAGAGCGGGCGAGGAGAGCAGAGAGAGACAGAGAAACAGAGAGACAGCCAAAGGGCGATAAAGAGAGAGCACACAGATGGGAGACAGCTAATAAAAATTCCCCGTAGATCCCCATCGCCGCCATCAGCAGGAGGCCCCTCCAAGACTGCAGAGGAGCTTCGGGACTGTGTCGCCCTGCCTCGTAAACTGATGGTGTGGGAACGATGGCAATGATAACGCTATCGCCCTCGATAGAGCGGAGGGGAGGAGGCCCCGTGATAGACAAATGAAAAACACAAGCCGCACAGTAAAAAAAAAAAGAAAAAAAAAAAAAAAACGACGAAACACAAGAGCCACAACAGGTAAAAAAGAAAAAGAAAAAACAACACACACGAAACACAAAGCCACAACAGGTAAAAAAGAAAAGAAAAACAAAACAACGAAAACACAAGAGCCACAACAGGTAAAAAAGCAAAGAAAAAAAGACGAAACAACCAACTGATAACACAGAGCCACAACAACAAAAAAAAGGAAAAAGACATCAACACAGAGTTTAAAATTCTGTCGAGACGGAACATCAAGAGCCCAACACAGAAAAAGAAGATAAATAGACAACTCAACAACAGACGAAACACAAGAGCCACAACAGGTAAACAGAAAAAGACGCAGGAGAAGAACTATTAAGTACAACAAGAACCACAGTAAGGAGTACAACAATACCAGACACAAAGAGCCACGCAAAAAAAAAAAAAAAAAAAAAAAACAGACGATAATGACAAGAAGGCTAGCAACAGGGAAGAAAAACAACGAAACCCAAGAGCCACAACAGGGGAGAAAGGAAAGGAAAGAAAAAAAGGAGACGAAAATAAGAGCCACAACAGTTAAAACGCAAAGCAAAAAAAGAAACAAACATCGATAACACACAAGAGCCACAGCAGGTAAATAAATAATAAAATAGAAAAAAACGCGAGCCACAAAAGACAAGCAAGAACAGCAGCAAAAACCGAACGTCAAAAAACAGCAAAACAACCGCCCTTTAATTCCCCACACCCCCCTCTCGCCAATAAGAACCTCACGAACACATCATCACAATATGAGATATTGACTCTTAGCGACCCGTAAACGATGCCCGGTTAATGGCCCCAGCCGATGGTAATGTGTAAGAGTTTCTGGACGGCGGGGGAGCTATCAGGGCCAATGTTTGACAAGAGGCTTGGCGATTTGGCGAGAGAGAGAGAGAGGAGAGAGAGAGAGACGAGAGGAGAGCACAGAGAAAGACAGAGACAGAGAGAACAGAGAC
>NW_020871641.1:206590-214090 GCF_003789085.1 Penaeus vannamei | reverse complement strand
TTCAATTAACGAAATAAAATAAAACACATCAAAATGACACGAAAAAAAAACAAAAAAAAGAATCAACCAACTATCGAAAATTACGAAGAATAATAAACGAAGAATAATAATAAAAAATAACATGGAAGAAAAGTAACGGAATAGAGAAATAAGTCGAGGACGAAAAATGTTTATATGAAAATCCGATCCCAACCATCCATTTCCACGCTCTTAAAAGAAGGGGGGGGGAGAAGGGAGGGGGAGGGAGAATGAGGGAGAGGGGAGTGGAGAGGAAATGTTAGGGCTGGAGAGAAGGGAGAGGAAAGAAGATGGAGAGAAAGGAGAAGGGAGGGGGAGGGAGAATGAGGGAGAGGGGAGTGGAGAGGAAATCTTAGGGCTGGAGAAAAGGAGAGGAAAGAAGATGGAGAGAGAAGGAGGAGGAAAGAGGAGGAGAAAGTGGGAGGGGGAAGGAGATGAGAGAACGGAGGAGTGGAGGAGGAGGATAAAAAAGGGAGGAACAGAACAGAAGGAGTGGAGGAGACAGAAGAGGAGAGAAGGGAGGGGGGATGGAGGAGAGAAAGAGTGGGGAATAAGAGGTAGGCGGGTAAAAAGAGGAGGAGAGGAGGGAGGGAGAGGGAGGAAAGGCGGGAACGATAAACAACCGATCAGGAATTTGGCAGAAACAGGTCATACAAGGGTCACGCTTCCATGCTGATGACCTGGCTTGTGTTGTCAGGTTAAAGGGATAGTGTGTGTGCGTGTGTGTGCGTGTGTGCGTGTGTGTGTGTGTGTGTGTGTGTGTGTGTGTGTGTGTGTGCTGTGTGTGTGTGTGTGTGTGTGTGTGGTGTGTTGTGCGTGTGTGTGTGTGTGCGTGCGTGTTGTGTGTGTGTGTGTGTGTGTGTGTGGTGTGTGTGTTTGTGTGGCGTGCTGTGGTGCGTGTGCGTGCGTGCGTGCGTGGTGTGTGTGTGCTGTAATCGACCATACTTATAATTCTTTCTCTCTCTTCTCTTTGCGTCCGTCTCTGTTGTGCTTTGTGACTTATTATCCCTTCCCCTCTTCTCTCTCTCTCCCTCTCTCTCTCTCTCTCTAACCCCTTCTCTCCCTCCCTCCCCTCTCTCTCCCTCATAAGTCCAACAACAAAACCGGGAGTGTGAAGAGAAAATCGACGAAAGAAAGGTACAAAGGACAGAGGGGAAAACCGGGAAGAAAAAGGGAATAAAACATAAAAGCAAGGAGAAAGGTCCGTTTTAAGGCACCGCATCGCCGCAATAACCGACAGGATAAAACGACTTCCTTTTTTTTTTACCTGTTGCTCTCCGTCCGACACAGCTTCGAGAAGAGGGAGGAACTCGCGGTGAAGATGAAGAGAGAAATGAGGGAGGGGGAATAAGAAGAGGGAGGGGAGGTGGTGGTGGTGGGGAAGAGGAGATGGGAGGATGTGTGTGGAGATAGGGGAGGAGGAGAGGGGAGGAAGGAGTGGGGAGAGTAGGGAAGGTGCAGGAGAAGGAAGGAGAGAGGGGGAGGGGGCGGGGGAGGCCGGAGGAAGAAGAGGAGGGAGAAGGGGGAGGAAGGGAGGAAAGGAGGGAGGAGGAGGAGAAGGAGAAGGTGGAGGTGGAGAAGGTGGAGGAGGAGGAGAGAAGAAAAAGACCAAGAAGACGAAGGAGGAAGGAGGAGCGAGAAAGAAGAGGATATACAACGAAGAAGAGAAAAGGGGGGATGAGTGAGGACCGACGATGCATGGGATAGAAAACGAAAAGAAAGGAAAGGTAAATATGAAAATATCACGATGGGTAGAAGATTGAAGAGAGAGAGAAGATGAAGAACAGATATCCCGGAAGTAAGACAAAGAGAAAGAGAGCGCGGAAGGACGAGATGAAAGACAGACGAAAAGAACCAGAACAGGGAGAATTGAGAAGAGAGAGAGAGAGAGAGAGAGAGAGAGGAGAGAGAGAGGAGAGAGAGAAGAGAAGAGAGAGAGATGAGAGAGAGAGAGAGAGAGAGAAGAGAGAGAGAGAGAGAGAGAGAGGAGAGAGAGAGAGGAGAAGAGAGAGAGAGAGAGAGAGAGAGAGAGAGAGAGAGAGAGAGAGAGAGAGAGAGAGAGAGAGAGAGAGAGAGAGAGAGGAAATCAGAGGAAAACATCAGAGATTTCGGGAGAGGAGAGATCAGAGAGAGCGAAAGACCACAGAAAGGAGCAGAAAGAGAAGAGAGAGAGAAGACAAAGAGTGAAAAAAAAGAGGAAAGAGAAGAGATTCCGAGAGAGAGGAGAGGAGAGAGCAGAGAGAGGGCAGAGAGAGCAGAGAGAGAAAAAGAGAGACGAGAGGAACAAGAGAGACAGCGCGGGGACAAAGACCTCATGGCGCTCCGGCGGGTAACATGAGAAGAGAGCATGGGAGTTGCCTGACGACCTTCTCGGCGCCGGAACGGACACCCCTCCCCCCCCCAGGCCCCTCCTCCTCCTTGAGACGGCCCTCTTTCCTCCTTCCTCCTTCCTCCTGCCAGGCCGCCCCCTGGATCTCTACTCATGCTCTTCTAGCTCTGAGCTCTTGCCCTCTCGATGCATATCACAGACTCTCCCCTCCTTCTCCCTCCCCCTCCTCCTCTTCCTCCCCTCCCCTCCTTCCCTCCCTCTCCTCTCTCCCTCTCCCGCCTTCTTCTTCCCTCCCTCCCTTCTCCCTCTCTCTCTCCCCCCTCCTTCCCTCCTTCTTCCTCCCTTCCTCTCCCTTCCTTCCTTCCTTCTTCCTTCCTCCCTCTCCTTTTCTTCCTTCCTCCTTCTCCTTTCCTCTCCCCCCTCCATCCCTCCTTCTCCTCCCTTCCTCTCCCTCCCCCCCTCCCTTCTTCCTCCCTACCCTCCCTCTTCCTCCTTCTTCCCTCCCCCCTCCCACTTTCTTCCTCCTCCTCCCTCCCTCCCCTCTCCCCCTCTTTTCCTCCCTCCCTACAAAAACAGATTTATACCCAAGGAGGGAGCAGCGGGGGGGGGGGGGGCGTAAGGAGAGTACAGCAAGTCCGAGATAAGGATCAGTCCCAGGGCCACAAAGCGGGATTAGCGATCACATACCCCGAAGATGGAGGGAAGAGAGAGAGAGAATAGGAGAGAGAGGCGAAGAAGGAGAAAGAGGAGAGAGGATAAGAAGAAGAAAGAGGAGAGAGGAAGATGGAGAAGCGAAGGAAGGAGAAAGAGGAGAGAGGAGAGAGAGAGAGAGAGGAGAAAGAAGACGAAAGAGGAGAGAGGAAAGAGAAAGACAAAGAAGAAGAGAGAGAGAGAGGAGAGGGGCAAAGGAAAGAGGAGAGGATAGGGAAGAAAGAGAGAGAGGAGATGAAAGGATAAGGAAGAAAGAGAGTGGTTGTAGGAGAGGATAGAGGAGAGAGGAAGGGGAGAGAAGAGAAAGAGAGGAGAGGGAGAGAGAGAGAGAGAGGAGAGAAAGGAAGAGAAAGAAAGAGGAAAGAGGAGAGGAAAGAGGAGAGAGGAAAGGGAGGGGGGAGAGAGGAGAGAAAGGAGGGAAGAGAAGAGAGAGTAGAGAGGAGAGGAGAGGGACGAGAGAGAAGAGAGGAAGATGAAAGAGGACAGGAGAAGAGAAAGGAGGGGGAGATATGAGAAAAGAGATGAAAGAGGAGCAGAGAGAGGAATAGACAGGAGGAAGGCGTCGCAGTGGAGTACAGCAGGAGGTAAAGGAGGAGAGAAAAAGGAAGAAGGAAGAAGCGGAGAAGAGAAAGGAAGGAAGAGCAAGGCCCCTAAAACAGACAACGAACGCCAAACAAAAACAATGATATAAACAAACACAAACAAAAGCAAAGATAAACATAGACAAATAAACAAAAATGATAAACACAGAAGACAAACAAAGATAAACAAAGACAAACAAGAACAATGACAAAGACATGTCAACAAGAAACCTTCCAAGGGTTCTAAATCCCCCCCTCCCCCTCGTACCCCGGGGGTCCCCATTCCTCCCCGGGGGTCCACTACCCCCCATCTACCCTGGATAAACATCCGGGGTAGACATGTAAACACAAACCCTCTATGTGAGTATGTGTATGTGTGAGCGTGGGCGTGTTTATGTCTCGCGTCGAAGTGAGTGTGAGTGAGTGTGAGTGAGTGAGTGAGTGAGTGAGTGAGTGAGTGTGTGTGTGTGTGTGTGTGTGTGTGTGTGTGTGTGTGTGTGATGTGGTGTGTGTGTGTGTGTGTGTGTGTGTGTGTGTGTGTGTGTGTGTGTGTGTGTGTGTGTGTGTGTGTGTGTGTGCGTGTGTGTGTTGTGTGTGTGTGTGTGTGTGTGTTGTGTGTGTATGGTGTGCGTGTGTGTGTGCTCACATATACATAATTTATACCTACGTCAAATTGAAAATATATATGTATGTATATCAACCTACCTAATCAATCAATATATCTATCCATCCATCCATCTATATATGAAACCTATCTGTCTATCTATCTATGAACCTACCTACCTACCTATCTATCTATCTATCTATCTATTATCCATCCATCTATCTATCTATCCATTATCCATCTATCTATATAAACCTATCTATCTATCTATATATATTATGAACCTACCTACCTACCTACCTATCTATCTATCTACTTACCTATCTATCCATCTATCTATCTATGAGTCTCCATTCCTCAAGTCTAGTCTCCTTCCCATACCGCATACAAACATGCCCTTGGAACATGCACATATTCCTTCACTGTTAACATTTACATAAAGCCTGATCTCGACCTGTGCCGCGACCTCGCCAAGCACGCAAAAGGTCACACACATAACGATCCCGCAAGAAGAGACGCCCCCCACCCCCCCTTCACTCCACCCCTCCCTCTCCTAGTCCTCCTCCTCCTCCTCGTTCTCGTTCTCCTCCGCCTCCTTCCACTAATCCTCCGTCTTCGCTCTCTTCGTCTATTTTTTTTTCTACTCTTCTTCTCCTCCTCTCCTTCTCTTCTTCTTCTTCTTCTTCCTCTAACGACCATCACCACTACCTCCTCCTCCTCCTCCTCCTCACTCTGCTTCTTGTTATCCTTATCATCATCATCATCACCATCAAAATCTCCTCCTCCTCCTCATCATCATCATTATTCATCATCATCATCATCATCCCCACCATCACTCCCTTCCCCTCTCCCTCTTCTCCACCCCCCCTTCCCCTCCTCCTCCTCCTATCAAGACTGTCACAAAGGTCACTCCGCTCACAGCCTCCTCTCTCCCCGGCCAAGACATGAGGAAGAAACGAGAGAAGAAAAACATCTTGAATCACCCCCTCCCCCCTCCCCCCTCCCCCCGCCTCGCTTATCTGGACAGCCGGAAGCGGTGTACTTCCCCCCCCTTCCCCCCTCCCTTGGTGAACATTTGCCAAAGAGGCATAGAGAGAAGAGGGGTAGAAAGGGAAATGGAAATTGTTGGGGGCTTCTTTTTCTTCTTCTTCTTCTTCTTATTATTATTATTTTCTCCTCCTCCTCCATTTTTTCTTCTTCTTCTTCTCCTCCTCCTCCTCCGAAGAAAGGAAAGGGTCTCTTAAGAAGGCAAGGATAATGAGGAATAGAAAGAGAAAGACGAGATAATGCGTGACCAAAAGGGGGGGGGGAATGGAGGCGGGGCACTTCCCCTTTGCAGCGGAGTCAGGCGCAGCTGACGAACGAGGAGGAAGAAGAGAAAGAGAAGAGAAAAAGGACGATTAATAAAGGAGGGTGGGCAAGGAGGCGAGCAGCGAGAAGGAGGGACGAAGGAGGGAGAAAAGGAGGGGGGGGGGAGTGATCGAGAGAGGGAGAGGGGGGGGAAGCAATTGATCTAATGCTCGCAGGTGTCACGAGTCAAGGAGGAAGGTGGAGGAGAAGGGGGGGGGGAGAAGGAGGAGGGTGGAGGGGCTATGGAAGGGGAGGGAGAATAGGAGAGGGAAAGGAGAGAAGGGGAGGGTGAGGAAGAGATAGGGGAGGGAGGAGAGAAGGGTGGAGGGCAAGTGGAGGCGAGGAGACGAGAAGAGGAGGGAGGGGAGGAGGAGAACAGACGACAGAATCATCTTAACATCTGTTCACGCGAGGCGCCGTTGGAGCGCTTCCAGACGAGGCGCCCCGCCCGCGTGCCACCTGACGCAGAGGGCGCGGCCGCCCCAAGCACGCGGCAAGCACTGCAGGAGGGTGGAAGGGGGAGGGGAGGGGGAGGAGGAGATAGGGAGAAGGTGGAGGGAGGTGGAGGGGAAGAGGGGAGGTGGAGGGGAGGGCAGGGGGAGGAGTGGAGAGAAGGTGGGAGGAGGGGGAGGGGAAGGAATAGGGGAGAAGGTGGAGGGGGAGGGGGAGGGGAAAGGAGATAGGGGAGGGAAATAGCAATAAGAACAGGAAGTAAAAAAGGGAGGGAAAGTTCTGAGAGAGAGAGAGAGAGAGAGAGAGAGAGAGAGGAGAGAGAGAGACGAGAGAGAGAGAGAGAGAGAGAGAGAGAGAGAGAGAGAGAGAGAGAGAGAAAGAAAGAAAGAGAAAGAAGAAAGAAAGAGAGAGAGAGAGAGAAGAGAAGAGAAGAGAAGAGAAGAGAAGAGAAGAGAAGAGAAGAAGAAGAAGAAGAGAGAGAGAAAGAGAAGAGAGACAGGGGCTAGTGGGAGATAGAAAGAGCAAGAGAGAGAGACAAACAGACAGACAGAGAATGTCAGAAACAGATGTCGGATAAGAACGACCCCCTGCCATAAAACAGGAGATTTCCCACACACGCCAAGCCTATAGGAAGCGTCCCACGGCAACACACTTCCTCACGAGACATGAAATCAGTGGAGGAGAAGGAGGAGAAAGAGGAGGAGAGAGGAGGAGGAGGAGGAGGAGGAGGAGGAGGAGGAGGAGAGAGGTAGAAGAAGAAAGTATAGGGAAGAAGCAAAAGGAGGAATGGAAAAAGTGGAGAAAAAAACTGAATAAACGAAGAAGGGGCTTACAATAACGGCAAAGAAAAGGTCCTAATAGCGATGGGAAAGAAGATGAAGATGAATAAGAATAAGAATAAGAAGATGAAGAAGAAGAAGGAACAAATAAAGAAACATCAAACAGCACACTTAAAAAAATGCAAACAAAGACACAGACGAAAAATTAATACTAAGCATCGCCTGTCAATGAGCGAGCAATTGAAACCGTGCAACAAAGCCAAGTGAATGAACGATCACAGAAGGTCAAATGTATATCTGTCTATCTATCTATCTATCGACCTACCATTCATTATCCCTTTATCTATTTCACCTTGATCTTTAAAAAAATACCGCCATTTCTTCCATTATTGCAAAAAATGACTACCTAAGCAAGCATTATGATACCATGCATCAGGGCTATATAGGCCTAACTACCCAACCGTACAATTATATCGCTGGTAAATAAATAGGCCTACAATTTATAACAATCACTCTCGCCTCTATGTTCATGAGCAAAAAAATCCTGTCTTTTCCCACCCGCCCTCATTAACCCGTCATGAAACAGAGATAAATAGAGAGACAGAGACAGAGAGACAGAGAGGGAGAGGGAGGGGAGGGAGAAGGAGAGGGAGAGGGAGGAAAGGAGAGGAGAGA
>NW_020871641.1:191590-196590 GCF_003789085.1 Penaeus vannamei | reverse complement strand
CCGCCGCCGCCCGCATCTGGCCGCGGCACGCCGTGGCCGCCAGCAGGGCGAGCAGCAGCGGCAGCAGCAGCGGCTTGGAAGACGGGGCAGCACACGGGCGCAGCGACCACCTCCGAACACCGATACACATCGCCATGCTGTGAATTCCTGCTCAAATATCTCACTCTACACGCGCCTTCGATTCCTTCGAAGCCAGGCCACTATTCTCACTCCCTTAAATCATTTAGATTTATCAAATATTTCTCACATTATACAAAGTAGTAAGGAAACCACACACTCTTGAGCACTGGAGGACAGCGTATCCTCTCGTCACAAAGGTCGTTAGACAACTGAATTTGCTCTTGTTATTTTCTGTGAGCGAGAGCGGGCGGTTGCCACGCCGCCATATACATCGCTCATATTACAAACATTCGGGCTTATGTAACCTGTCCTTTATACGTTTTGGATTCACCGCACAATCTCCCGAGACGCTTTAAAACAAAGCAGAATAACACCCGTCTATTTCTTATTCGAAATGGCTAATATAAAGCGAAAAATTTGCGCGATGTCAGCCCCTCGTCTCCCATTGGATGCTCGCGCCGACGCGGGATGCAGCCAGCCAATGGGATCTCGCCTTACAAAAGGGCTGGTGGCGCCCGAGTCAAATTATGGAAGAGAATATCCTGTTTCCTTTTCTTAGAATTTTCTTTTCTTCCTGCATCTCCTTGATAGAGGGAAGGGGGCCGCGGAGAAGAAACGTCCCCCCCACCACCAAAAAAAGGAAAAAAAGAAACATGATTACACGCTCAATCTTCACACGCTGTACTCAAATAATGGCGCAGGTTGTCCGTCGGTTTTTAAGAACCCCAAATTTTTACGGGATTAAACTTTCGTTGAAATTCGGAGTGCGCAAAGTTCCCCCCCCCCCTTTTAACTTCGGCCTTTCTCTCGGAAAATGAATATACACACTTTCCAAAAGTTCGAAAACCGCGTCACTGATGCCGAGTGCAGGGAGAGAGAGTCGGGTTTGTTGTCATTTCTCATCGTTGCTTTGTTGTCTTTGCAGTTATCTTTACTACTATTAACGTCATCAATAACAACTTGATATTATCGTCATTGTTATCATCAGTTGTTATCGTTGTCATTATCATTATCATCACTGACAGTAATATCGTTTTTATTGTTACTATTGATTGATATCATTATTATTATCATCTTATCATTCATTTATTATTATTATTTATTATTATTTTTATTATTATTATTATTATTATTATTATTATTATCATTATTATTATATTATTATTATTATTATTATTATTATTATTATTATTATTATTATTATTATATTATTATTATTATTATTATTATTATTATTTATTATTATTATTATATTATTTATCATTATTATCATTATTATTATTATTATTATTATATTATTTATTATTATTATTATTATTATTTTATTATTATTATTATATTATCATTATTTATTATTATCTATATCATTATTATTATTATTTATTATTATTATTATTATTATTATTTATCATCATCATCATCATCATCATCATCATCATCATCATCATCATCATCATCATCATCATCTCATCATCATCATCATCATCATTATTATATTATTATTATTATTATTATTATTATTATTATTATTATAATTATTATTATTATTATTATTTATTATTTTATTATTATTATTTTATTTATTATTATTATTATTATTATTATTATTATTATTATTATTATTATTATTATTATTATTATTATTATTATTATTATTATTATTATTATTATTATTGTTATTATCATTATCGTCATAATTATCATTATGATTGTTATTATTATTATTATCCTCATCATCATTATTATTATTATTGTTATTAATAACATTGTTATAATAATATTATTATTATTGTTATCATTATTATCATTGCCATCATTATTATTATTATGATAATTATCATTATCATCATTGTTGTTATTATTTCTATCATTATTATCATCATTGTTATCCTTATTATTAATTTTATTATTTCTATTATTGTTGTTGTTATTGTTATTATGATCATTTTTATTATTGTATTTGTTATTAGTGTTGTTATCATTATCATAGTCATCATTATTTTTTTTTTATCCGGATCCAGGATTTTTTTTCATCTGGATCCATTATTTTCTTTTATCAGGTTCCAGGATTTTTTTTTTTTTTTCTTTTTTATCAGGATCCAGGATTTATTTTTATCCGGATTCAGGATTTTTTTTCATCTGGATCCATTATTTTCTTTTATCAGGTTCCAGGATTTTTTTTTATCAGGATCCAGGATTTATTTTTATCCGGATCCAGGATTTTTGTTTTATTCAGATCCAGGATTTTTATTTTATCCGGATCCAGGATTTTCTTTTTTATTCAGATCCAGGATTTTTTTCCGGATCCAGGACTATTTTTTCATCCGAATCCAGCATTTTTTTTTATCCGGATCCAGGATTTTTTTCATCCGGATCCAGGAATCCTTTTTATCCGGATCCAGATTTTTTTTTATCCGGATCCAGGATTTTTTTCATCCGGATCCAGGAATCCTTTTTATCCGGATCCAGATTTTTTTTTTATCCGGATCCAGGATTTTTTCATCCGGATACATAATTTTTTTAAAGGATTAATTAGCATTGCGAGATAGGGAAACAGACGTCTCCAGTCCTTGAAAAAGACGGGATTTTATTTATTTATTTATTATTGCATTAGTGACCCTATTGCCCTGGCGGAGGTATGCGGTCTCTGAGTATTGCTAATTATTGCTATTATCGCTGTTATTATTCTTATCGTAATTGTTATTGTTGATATTATTATTATTATTGTTATTGTCATTATTGTTATTATCATCAGTATCATTATTATTATCATCATTATTATTGTTATCATCATTATTGTTATTATTAGTATTAGTATTAGTATTATCATTATCATTTTTGTTATTATTATCATCATTATTATTATGATCCATATTATCATTATCATCATTATCAATATCATTTTTATCATTTTGCTATTATAGTTACTGTTGTTATCATTGTTATTGTCATCATCATTGTTATTGCTATTAGTATCAATTATCATCATTATTATTATCATTATCATTATTACTATTATAATTTTCATTTTCATGTTAATGATGACAATAATTTTACTTATCAATAATATCATTATTATCATCAGAGTTGTTGTTATTATTATTACTAGTCATTATTTCTTTTGATCTTTATGATCACTATAATCTTTTTTGTTATTGTTATCATCATCATTATCATCATCATAGCTAATATTCATTATCGTCAATACTATCATTGATGTTATTATCATCTTTATTCTTATTATGATTATTATTTCATTATCGTTATTATCATTATCATTATTATTACTAATATTATTATCACTAACATTATTATTGTCATTATCATTATTATTATTGTTATATCTATCATTATAACTATAATCATTATCATTATCATTTTTATCAAGAATGATAGTGATAATAATAATAATGATGATAATAATAATAATTACTATTAATATTAGCGTTATTATTAGTATCATTATTATCATTATCATTCATATCATTATCATTATTATTAATATCATTATTATTAATATCATTATTATCATCATCATCATTAATACTATTTCTATCATTATCATTATTGTTATTATCATTATTATCATAATCATCATTATCATTATCACTATCATTTTTTTCATTAATATTGTTATCCTCATCATGATTATCATTACTCTCATTATCATCAATATCATTATCCTCAGCATTATCGCCATGGTCATGAAACTGGCATCGTGATGGCACCAAAGCCAATGGCACTGACAGACGAACCGAAATAAATAAATAAATAAATAAATAAATAGATAAATAATAAATATATAAATAAATAAATAAATAAATTAAATAAATAAATAAATAAATAAAAATAAATAAATAAATAAATAAATAAATAAATAAATAAATAAAAATAATAAATAAATAAATAAATAAAAATAAATAAATAAATAAATAAATAATGAATAATATAAATAAATAAATAAATAAATAAAACATAAATAAATAAATGGATAAATAAATAACTAACTAACTAACTAAATAAATAAATAAAAATAAATGAATATAATAAATAAATAAATAAATAAATAAATTAAACATAAATAATAATAAATACATACATACATAAATAAATAAATAAATAAATAATAAAATAAAAATAAAAAATAAATAAATAAATAAAAATAAATAAATAAAATAAAAAATCTGATTTTAATTCTAGCTCTTCTCTCGCTTTGTGCAGTGACTCCGTCTTATCCGAATGTTTTCTGTCATTGTCACAGCAAACCCCATTCAGCAACAGTCATACTATGTAAGTTGCAACAAAAGACAGCAACAATGATAAGACAAAAAGGTCTGTTTTATACGACCTTGCAAGGAGGACATGCTGATGACTTTGCAATAGATGGTTAAAATTTGTACCCAGCTAATCTTCTCTAGGTCATTTTAAGAATGTTGATGTTAATGATGGTCATTTTTATCATTGTTGTTATTACTATTATTATCATTATTATTATCATAATTATCATTATTGCTTTTATTGCTATTATCATAATCATTATTATTATTATTATATTTATTGTCATTATTACTGTTATCATTATTATCATTACTAACATTATTATTGCTCTCATCATCATTGTCGTTGTTATCATAATCATCATTAATATCATTATCATTTTTACTACTATCACAATGGATATCATTATCCTTATGATTATTACTATCATTATCATTATTGCCATCACTATAATCATCATTCATATTTCAATCTCCTTAGTTATCACTCATTATTTTCATTACAAATCATATTCGCAATCACGGCGACTATAACAACCATAACGATCATAATCCTCTTTCAATGTTTACCGAAAGAAAACACTCGCCTTTTCTTCGACGTAG
>NW_020871641.1:174090-184090 GCF_003789085.1 Penaeus vannamei | reverse complement strand
ATCTTGTGTAATTATTTCTATTAATTATCAAACAAATTCTCTAACAAAATTTGTCAATTTCTAGGGTTCCGTCTGAATTTGAGGCTTTCCGTCTGACTAATTTCCGTGTTGATCTTGTGCTATTGATAAATTAAATAGGATGAGTGAATGTAAACATGATTTAATATTTTAGAACATTCGTATATACAATATACATCATCACATTTCTTTAAAATAACGTAATGTGTATGAAAATGTTCGTGGGATTCCCGGGACCTCACTCCGACAGCGCCATGTTTGTTTACATGATTTTCGTACGCAGTTCATTCGGATACGCAAAACATTGACGGAAAAATGGCTAGTGTGACAGGGCCTTCAGTCACTTCAAATCCTTCTGCTGGCCCATCACGTGGTGTCACCCTCCGTCGTAGGATATTTTCGGCACTTGGGGTCATGGCACCCTTATTTTATGCAACTGCCTCCTTTCCTTTCGACCGCTTGAACTCTCGCGATATTTTTTTCCATTTTTGAGGCCTCGTCCCTGTTTGTATGGCAACCGCTTTGCCCGCTGGTTGTTCACGTGATGATGACTCATGCTTTCGTGTGTCTGTGACATAGATAGACATACAGTCAGCCAGTCATATAGACAAACAGATACGTGGATATCTGTACAAAGAGAGAGAGAGATATAGTTGCACAGATAGAATAACAGATAAACAAACGAACGAAAATATATTTCTATTCGTAAAAAAACACTCGTGGGTTTCAGCTGCATTTTCGGAATCTAATTTCGCAAAAAAACGATGTTCGCACGATACGGTATGAAGGGGGTTGCCAGCTAGAGTTTAATGCATGGGCTGGCTCCGACGACAGCGCAACATTTGTCTCTGTCTGTCTGTCTATCGTTGTATCTATCTATTTGTCTGTCTTCTTGCCCGTCTGTCTGTCTATCTGCCTGCCTGTCTGTCTGCCTTCCTATCTGCCTGACTATCAATATGTCTGCCTGTCTATCTATCTGCCTGCCTTCCTGTCTATCTGCCTGCTTGTCTATATGTCTGCCAGTTTGTCTATTGAACACGTGACGGTTTCGTGATAAGAAACAAGGGATGCTTATGTACTATGTGAAAAGAGAGTCTGTTTACAAGAAAAAAAGTGATAAGAATATAAAATTGCTGCATATTCATGAAACAAACAAACAAACAAACAAAAAAATAAATATGAATAATAATAATAGCGATTGTATGCATTGTGATTCAGAATAGGTATTTTCTAACGAATGTTCTGAATATATATGAGACGTACATATACAAAAAGACATCAGAATAACATCATGGGAAATATTTGCAAGCGATAAGGGTCAGATTGGCGTGTTCTAAAATCTCTTCGCCATTGTCAAGGTTGCGGTCCTGTTGGCGTGGAAGGAGGACAAGCGAACTGCTGTGAGGCGGGAAGCAGATGCCTCTCTCTCTCTCTCTCTCTCTCTCTCTCTCTCTTCTGTCTCTTCCTCTCTCTCAGCTTTCTGTCTCTTTCCTCTCTTCTCAGCACTTTCTCTCTTTCTGTCTGTCTCTTTCCTCTCTTCTCAGCACTTTCTCTCTCTTTCTCTGCGCGCGCTTTCTTTCTGTCTGTCTCTTTCCTCTCTTCTCAGCACTTTCTCTCTTTCTGTCTGTCTCTTTCCTCTCTTCTCAGCGTCTCTCTTTCCTCTCTCTTTCTTTCTGTCTGTCTCTTTCCTCTCTTCTCAGCACTTTCTCTCTTTCTGTCTGTCTCTTTCCTCTCTTCTCAGCACTGTCTCTCTCTCTCTCTCTCCTCTGCTCTCCTGTCTCTTTCTCTCTTTCTTCTCTCTTCCTCTCTTTTCAGCACTTTTCTCTCTCTCTTCTCTCTCTCCTCTTTTTCTTCTGTCTGTCTCTTTCTCTCTTTCTCTTTCTCTCTTTCTGTCTGTCTCTTTCCTTTCTTCTCAGCACTTTCTCTTTCTGTCTATCTCTTTCCTCTCTTCTCAGCTCTTTCTCTCTTCTCAGCTCTTTTCTCTTTCTGTCTCTTTCCTCTCTTCTCAGCACTTTCTCTCTGTCTGTCTGTCTCTTTCCTCTCTTCTCAGCACTTTCTCTCTTTCTGTCTGTCTCTTTCTCTCTTCTCAGCTCTTTCTCTCTTTCTGTCTGTCTCTTTCCTCTCTTCTCAGCACTTTCTCTCTGTCTCTTTCCTCTCTTTCTCTTTTGTCTGTTTATTCCCTCTTCTCCGCCCTCTCGCTGTCTGTTTATCCCCCCCCCCTCTCTCTATCTCTCCTTACAGAAGGCCTCTGCGTCGCACCACACTTACTATTCCCAAACCTCTTGGCAACGCCTGCAAATATAAAGCACTTTAAATGTATACGCTTGCTCTTATGAAAATGTATATCCTGATGATTCGTTATAATAATAAACACAAGAAGTATGCAGCAAAAAAGAAAAGAAAAAGGAGAGAGAAAGGGAGGCAGGAGAGAGAGATAGGGAACAATACTATAGGAAACACGAGAAGATAATGACCATAGACAGGAAAAAAAAAAAAAAAACACTACTCGGCAACTCGGATACAAGAGGCCATGACACCATCCGCTCAGAAGCAGCCTCAGTCTCGCGTCCTTCCCCGCCTCTGTTGAACAGCGTCTGCGAGCTGGCGTTGAAATCCGATTTCAGAACAGCGTGTGCAAATGCTCTCTGCTGTTCGAAGCCAGTGACGATGATGGCGCGTGTCCACATGCTGCTGGTGGCTTTGTCGCTGTTGCTCGCGTCTGACTCACGAGGATCCTCTTATCGCTTCAGCAGAGGCCTTGCCGAGGGACGCTCTCCTCCACAGTGCGAGCCTATCGTCGTGTCGTTGTGTCAGAATCTCTCTTACACGACCACGACGGCCGTATCGCCTCACCACACCTCCCAGATAGAAGCCGAGCAATATCTCTACACCCGGTTCTCCCACTTACTTGGATCCGACTGCTCCCCAGACCTTCGTAGGTTCCTCTGTGGGATGTACGTGCCGGAGTGCGGGGGGTCTGGCCCTGTGTCTGCGCTGCCGTGTCGAGGCCTTTGTCTTACTGCTCGGGATCGCTGCCAGGAGAGCGGGAACACCTTCTCGTGGCCTGAGACGCTTCGGTGTGACAGGTTCCCAGTGGAGGGAGAGGACGAGGAATGCTGGAATGGAAATGTAGGTAACAGTATATCTGGCTTGCGTAATAGTCCAAGTCTGAGTGACCAGTGTGAACAAATAGATATCACTTTATGTCAAGGACTGTCGTACAACTTGACGGTGATGCCAAATCTGCTCAGTCATACAACGCAAGAAGAAGCCGGCATGGAACTTCACCAGTTCGTCCCTCTTGTCAAAGTGCAGTGTTCTCCAGACCTCCAGAACTTCTTATGCAGTGTTTATGCTCCATTTTGTAATGCACAAGGACGGCCAATTCCTCCGTGCCAAAGACTCTGTGTCTCCGCAAGGGATGGTTGTGAAACACTAATGAACCGGTTTGGTTTCCGGTGGCCAGAATCTCTAGAATGCGGCAAGTACCCAGACAGCACAGAGTGTTGGGACGGCAATGCACTGTCTCTTCCCAACGGCAATGTTGAAGTAGGCCAAACACCTCCACCTAAAGATCTGACAAGTAGTCCACTTCCAGGGCCCAAGTGTGAGCCTCTTTCAGTGCCTTTGTGTAAGGGTGTGAGCTACAATCACACACTTTTCCCCAATTTACAGAGCCACACTTCTCAAGCTGAAGCTGCTCTGGAGATGGAACAATTCATTCCCCTTTTACGCAGTAAGTGTTCACCTCATCTGGAACTCTTCTTGTGCAGCATTTATGCCCCTGTGTGCACAATCCTCGAGAAACCTCTCCCTCCTTGTAGAGACCTTTGTGTGACCTTAAGGAGGGATTGTGCAGGTGTAATTAGAAGGCTTGGACTGTCTTGGTCAGAAATATTTGAATGTGAGAGATTTCCATCAGGAAACGTTTGTGTAAGTGACGTTGGGACAAGTGTTGAAACTTCTACAAGAGATCCAAGTCCTCAGGTGGAAGGTGGAGGCATGTCCCTCAGTGAGAAATGTGAGGTTCTAAGTATACCTTTATGCAAAGATATGCCATATAACATGACGATTGTCCCAAATCTGCTCAACCACAATTCACAAGAGGAGGCCGGTTTACAAGTTCACCAGTTCTTCCCTCTAGTCAAAGTGCAATGTTCTCCAGATCTCCAGAACTTCTTATGCAGTGTTTATGCTCCATTTTGTAATGCACAAGGACGGCCAATTCCTCCCTGCCGAAGACTGTGTGTTTCTGCAAGAAGGGGCTGCAAAAGTTTGATGCAAAGGTTTGGTTTCCTGTGGCCAGAATCCCTGGAATGTAGCAAATTCCCAGAAGGGACTAATTGTTGGGATGGCAAGACAGGAATCTCTACTGCTAGCACCTCAGAAGTAGAAGAAACATCTTTAATTGTACCAGATACCCATGTTTCAGAGGGCAAATGTGAGCAAATTACTATACCTCTATGCAAGAACTTGAACTATAATTCCACAATCTTTCCAAACTGGCTTAATCATGAATCGCAAGAAGAAGCCGGCATGGAAGTTCACCAGTTCGTCCCTCTTGTCGATGTGCAATGTTCTCCAGACCTCCAGAACTTCTTATGCAGTGTTTATGCTCCATTTTGTAATGCACAAGGACGGCCAATTCCTCCCTGCCAAAGACTCTGTGTCTCCGCAAGGGATGGTTGTGAAACACTAATGAACCGGTTTGGTTTCCGGTGGCCAGAATCTCTAGAATGCGGCAAGTACCCAGACAGCACAGAGTGTTGGGACGGCAATGCACTGTCTCTTCCCAACGGCAATGTTGAAGTAGGCCAAACACCTCCACCTAAAGATCTGACAAGTAGTCCACTTCCAGGGCCCAAGTGTGAGCCTCTTTCAGTGCCTTTGTGTAAGGGTGTGAGCTACAATCATACACTTTTCCCCAATTTACAGAGCCACACTTCTCAAGCCGAAGCTACTCTGGAGATGGAACAATTCATTCCTCTTTTACGCAGTAAGTGTTCACCTCATCTGGAACTCTTCCTGTGCAGCATTTATGCCCCTGTGTGCACAATCCTCGAGAAACCTCTCCCTCCTTGTAGAAACCTTTGTGTGACCTTAAGGAGGGATTGTGCAGACACAATTAGAAGG
The DNA here is from genome assembly GCF_003789085.1 of Penaeus vannamei. NCBI lineage: Eukaryota > Metazoa > Arthropoda > Malacostraca > Decapoda > Penaeidae > Penaeus > Penaeus vannamei. The sequence goes on along the minus strand of NW_020871641.1, from coordinate 178,939 downwards.
CTTGGACTGTCTTGGTCAGAAATTTTTGAGTGTGAGAGATTTCCATCAGGAAACCTTTGTGTAGGTGATGTTGGGATAAGTACTGACACTTCAACAGCAGTTCCATCACCTCCACAAACAGATCATCCAGGTACCCAGCTCCTAGGGCTGCCTTCTTTTCCCAACAGCAATGTTGAAGTAAGCCAAACACCTCCACCTAAAGATCTGACAAGTAGTCCACTTCCAGGGCCCAAGTGTGAGCCTCTTTCAGTGCCTTTGTGTAAGGGTGTGAGCTACAATCATACACTTTTCCCCAATTTACAGAGCCACACTTCTCAAGCTGAAGCTGCTCTGGAGATGGAACAATTCATTCCTCTTTTACGCAGTAAGTGTTCACCTCATCTGGAACTCTTCCTGTGCAGCATTTATGCCCCTGTGTGCACAATACTCGAGAAACCCCTTCCTCCTTGTAGAAACCTTTGTGTGACCTTAAGGAGGGATTGTGCAGGTGTAATTAGAAGGCTTGGACTGTCTTGGTCAGAAATATTTGAATGTGAGAGATTTCCATCAGGAAACCTTTGTGTAGGTGACGTTGGGACAAGTGTTGAAACTTCTACAAGAGATCCAAGTCCTCAGGTGGAAGGTGGAGGCATGTCCCTCAGTGAGAAATGTGAGGTTCTAAGGATACCTATATGCAAAGATATGCCATATAACATGACGATTGTCCCAAATCTGCTCAACCACAATTCACAAGAGGAGGCCGGTTTAGAAGTTCACCAGTTTGTCCCTCTTGTCGATGCGCAATGTTCTCCAGACCTCCAGAACTTCTTATGCAGTGTTTATGCTCCATTTTGTAATGCACAAGGACGGCCAATTCCTCCCTGCCAAAGATTCTGTGTCTCCGCAAGGGATGGTTGTGAAACACTAATGAACCAGTTTGGTTTCCGGTGGCCAGAATCTCTAGAATGCGGCAAGTACCCAGACAGCACAGAGTGTTGGGACGGCAATGCACTGTCTCTTCCCAACGGCAATGTTGAAGTAGGCCAAACACCTCCACCTAAAGATCTGACAAATAGTCCACTTCCAGTGTCCAAGTGTGAGCCTCTTTCAATGCCTTTGTGTAAGGGTGTGAGCTACAATCATACACTTTTCCCCAATTTACAGAGCCACACTTCTCAAGCTGAAGCTGCTCTGGAGATGGAACAATTCATTCCTCTTTTACGCAGTAAGTGTTCACCTCATCTGGAACTCTTCCTGTGCAGCATTTATGCCCCTGTGTGCACAATCCTCGAGAAACCTCTCCCTCCTTGTAGAAACCTTTGTATGACCTTAAGGAGGGATTGTGCAGGTGTAATTAGAAGGCTTGGACTGTCTTGGTCAGAAATATTTGAATGTGAGAGATTTCCATCAGGAAAAGTTTGTGTAGGTGACATTAGTACAAGTACTGACACTTCTACAGCAGTTCCATCACCACCAACAGATCATCCAGGTACCCAGCTCCTAGGGCTGCCTTCTCTTCCCAACGGCAAAGTTGAAGTAAGCCAAACACCTCCACCTAAAGATCTGACAAGTAGTCCACTTCCAAGGCCCAAGTGTGAGCCTCTTTCAGTACCTTTGTGTAAAGACATGAGTTATAACGAAACAATTTTTCCAAACTTATTAAATCACAATTCTCAAGTTCAGGCTGCTCTTGAGATGGAACGATTCGTTTCTCTTTTACACAGTAAGTGTTCACCTCATCTGGAACACTTCCTGTGCAGCATTTATGCCCCTGTGTGCACAGTCCTCGAGAAACCTCTTCCTCCTTGTAGAAGCCTTTGTCTGACCATGAGAAACGACTGTGAAGACCCTATTAGAAAACTTGGATCGTCTTGGCCAGAAATATTTGAATGTGAGAGATTTCCATCAGGAAAAGTTTGTGTAGGTGACATTAGTACAAGTACTGACACTTCTACAGCAGTTCCATCACCTCCACCAACAGATCATCCAGGTACCCAGCTCCCAGTGCCCAGATGTGAGCCTATTTCTTTGCCTTTGTGTAAGGGTGTGGGCTACAATCATACACTTTTCCCCAATTTACAGAGCCACACTTCTCAAGCTGAAGCTGCTCTGGAGATGGAACAATTTATTCCTCTTTTACGCAGTAAGTGTTCACCTCATCTGGAACTCTTCTTGTGCAGCATTTATGCCCCTGTGTGCACAGTCCTTGAGAAACCTCTCCCTCCTTGTAGAAACCTTTGTGTGACCATAAGGAGGGATTGTGCAGACACAATTAGAAGGCTTGGACTGTCTAGGTCAGAAATATTTGAGTGTGAAAGATTTACATCAAAAATACTCTGTGTGGGTGACATTGGCAGAAATCTTTGACAGCTCATCAAAAAGAAAATGAAACCATGTTAACCAGTGATAAATAAGAGGCTTTAATAAGAAACTCTACCTGTCCTGATAAATTATGATTTTCACAGAGACACTGGTTCTTCCTTTTTGTGGTGTTTATGCCCTTGTAATCCACAAGATTTTATGTATCAGCAAGAAGGGGCTGTAAAAGTGATGAAAAGGCTTGGTATTTAGTGCCAAGAATCCCTGGAAGATGATAAGTATCCGGAAGGAATTGTTGGAAAGATATAGCCTACTGTTCAGCTGATAAATGTGGACCCATTATATTATTGTGCAATCACTTGACTTTCAACTGAAGTTTCAAACCTGTTCCATCAGTATTCACAGGAAGGAGCTAGTTTAGAAGTTCACAAATTTTCTCTGGTAGACAGTGTTTAGAAATTCACAGCTTCTTACGCAGTGAATACACTATAGTTTGTAACTCACTAGAATGGCCAATTCCTCATTGCTAAAGTTTGTGTTTCTATAAAAAGTGGTTGTGAAAATCTAATATCTTGCAGACTGTGTTACTAGGATGCGGCAAGTATCCAGACGCCATAGACAGCTGGGATGGCAATTCAGCCTCTCCTTCTAGTAGTATTTCTTTCAAGTAAACATATCTGATTATGGATTTGCCGGCTACTCAGCTTCAAAGTCCCAACTGTGAGTTTTAGTTTTCTTTGTGTAATGATGTGCACCATCCTCAGGCAGAAGCTGCTCTAAAGATGGAACAATTCAATACTTTTTTTACATGCAAAGTGATTACCTCTCCTAGAATACATGTACCATATCTAAAGGTGCATATTGACTGTAAAATATTTCAAGATTTCTTGGAAAATCCTAAAACTTTTAAGTCAGATATCATGGTTTGGTTTTGTAACCCAACTAAACTATCTCCGGGGAGGCTTGCTACAGTTCCATGGCATCACAATAGGAAACAAATTGCCAACATAGCCGACAGAAGTGAGTCATATCGGTGAAATTCCCTTTTTAATGATTTATATTAGATATAAACTACCAAGTTAACATAACTGTGCCGACCAGAAGCATTAACTGGAGTGTATTAATAGCTTTATCATTCCCTAGAAGGTAAATACGAGCTACTTACAACTGTATTATGGCTGTCCTAGGTTGAAATCAGGTTGAAGCTGAAAAAAAAAAAAGATGTTTGGAGGAGGAGGGTGTTGGGGGCAAGAACCAGGAAAAAAAACCTATTTCATATGGAAGAAAACGGAAGGATACATGATAGTGAAAACTCAAGGCTATAGACATACCTGTCTGCAGAATTCAGTCTTACAACGTGGCAATTTATGGAAACCTTCCCAGTTCTACGACACAAGAGCAAGCAGGTCTGGAAATCCGTCAGTTCTCTCTTGTGATAAGTGTATAATGTTCCCCTTGTCTCCAGGATGTTTGTGCAGTGCCCTAGTTTAGCTCAGTCTGGTTCCTCCGTGCCAGAGCCTTAAAGTTTCCACAAATAAAGGCTGAGGAAAATGGAATAGCAAAGTCGTGGTAGATATGGCGAGGAGGGAAGTTACCAAAACAACCTTTTATTTGCATTAGACTGAACTATTACGGAATGAGAGGAGGCAGTCACCATTAAAAATTTGATTTTGATAATTCGATTGCTCTATTTCTCTTTTGACAATTGTAGATTTATTATATGATTGTATTTCACTGTTCTTTGCGCTTGCAATTATGATTTCATTGAGTATATTAATTAAATAAATGCATTGAAAACCCTTTTCATATTTTACAACCCTCATTAAAGATAACTCATAACAAACAATAATTAGTTTTAAGGTTTCGTGTCTTCTAAATACGGTGACAGGGTCATTATGGCTCGCCGAAACTAAAACAATGATAATTAATTTTACTATTTTTGTCCCTAACATATTATCTACATCATCTTATTGATAATCCTGATAATGATTATGATGATAATGACATTTATTATAATGAATTTTATACTGATAATAGTAATGATAGTAACACTACTGCTACTACTAATGATAATGATAATGCTGGTATTAATTAATAATGATGATAATTATAATAATGGTAATGATAATAGTAATCATCATCACTATAATTAACATCGCAATTATCATTACTATCATCAACAGCGGCAGCAACATCATTATTCTTAAAAGTGGTGATGATAATGATAGTGATATGAAAACAACACTAATAATGATAATAATAATATCTACGAGAACAATATATATATACACACATACATGCATATATATATATATATATATATATATATATATATATATATATTATATATATATATATATATATATATTATATATATATAATATATATATATATATATATATATATATATATATATATATATATATACATATATATATATATATATATATATATATATATATATATATATATATATATATATATTATATATATATAACTACATAACTAAGAACACTCTAGTAAAAAAAAAAAAAAAAAAAAATCTATTTAT
>NW_020871641.1:161590-166590 GCF_003789085.1 Penaeus vannamei | reverse complement strand
TGTCCATCAGCCACAACCCCTGTTTAGTGATTCAGCAGAAATAGTAATCAAATCAAAGTGGTATTTTGTTGGGCATGTTTTAATGAGTAGCAGACGTTGGTGGAATCGAGACTCGAAACAATAATAAAAAAAGAACCAATTAAATCCGTTGATATAAAAGTGAACAGCTAAAAGCAAAACAAACCTGAAACAAAAATGAATTATTTCGGTTACACCAAACACGCAAAATATTTTTCTTCCGTTATTTTTTTTATTATTTTTTTTTTTTATTACATCCGTGATATAGATTACATCAAATCCTGACATAGTCTTAACATTCTTACTTCATCGTTTTTGTTTATATATATATATATTCTTGTCGTCTTAATTCTCATAACTGTCACAGTGATTATTTCCATTATTAGTACAATTTCCATTATTATTACTATTACTATCAGTCTCAGCATTATCACCATTACTCTATTTTCTCTTGTTATTGTTATCGTTATTCTTTCATCGTTATCATCCTTATCATCACTATTATCAAACTCTCGTTCCACAATATGTACTACGCCTTTGAGATCAAACAGTTTCATTTCTTCTTGAACAGACTGATGAATGCAAGACACCCCCCCCCCCCCGTGTATCTTCACCCAGAACTAATTCCTTCATAAATAAGTTGGGGGGGGGTGACGTTGGAGTCTGGCCCTCCCCTTCCCCCTTCCACTCCTTCCCCATGTGGCACTCTTCTCTCTTCACCCTGTGGCATCCCCCCCCCCTTTGCTCCCTTGTATGGTTTTTGAAGTCCGTTTCACCCTTATCTGGTAATTTCTATTCTCTCCATCTTTCTTTTTCCATAATCCTTCCCCTTGTTTTAACCCCCCCCCATCCCATTCCCATCCTTTGTGGCACCCTCCTCAGAACTACTCTCCCCCCCATGGCACCCCTCCATCCCTTATTTATCCCTCGGCTGTGACCTCCCACCCTCCCTCCCCTTCCCCTCCCGCTTATTGCAATTCCCCTCCTCGACCCTCCCAACCTTCCCCTCCTGTCCCCTCCTTGCCCCCCCCAACCCATTCCCCTCCTGTCCCTCCCCTTCCCCTCCTTTGCCCCCCCACCCGACCAGTCCTGTCCCTTCCCTCTCCTTTGGCCCCCCCTCCAGTCCCTTTGGCCCTCCTCACCGTCCCCTCCTGCCACCCCTCCCTTCCTGTCCCCTCCCCTCCCCCTCCTCCCCCTCTTCCCTCGCTGTCAGACGGGGGAAGCATCACTGCCAAAGCTAATTATCAAACTGCTTTCATACTTCGGTAATTTATGCAGCGATGGTGGTTTCGGTGGTGGTGTTGGGGTGGGGGGGAGGGTGGGGTGGGGTATGAGGAAGAGAAGAAGGGGGAGGGGAGAGAGGGGAGCGGGGGAAGGGGAAGGGGAGGGAGAGGAGGGAGGTGGGGGTTGTGTGTGTGTGTGTGTGTAGGGGGGAGGGAGAGGAGGGATGGGAGGGGGGTTATGTGCGTGTGTGTGTGTGTGTACGTTCGTGCGGTTGAAAATGTAAATACTGTAGGATGTTAATAATAGACGTTGATGTAGCATTTACTTCATTCATAATGACGTCACAGAATAGTAAGGTTTTGGTCCATTCAATATCTTTTTTTTTTTTTTTTTTTTTTTTTTAGGCGAAAGGGGTGCGCCGAAAATGAAAACATTTTTTTTGGAAAATATGGGAATCTGCACGTGTGCCTGGGGGCGACGGGACAAAGGGAGGGGGAGGGGGGAGGGGGGGGGGAGGGGGATAAGGGGCGGTATTCAATCCTTCTCTCCATCCCTCTTTTCCCCCTTCTCCTCTCTCTACTCTACTGCTTCCCTTTCTCTCTCTCTCTCTTTCTCTCTCTCTCTCTCTCTCTCTCTCTCTCTCTCTCTCTCTCTCCTCTTCTCTCTCTCTTTCTCTCTCTCTCTCTCTCTCTCTCTCTTCTCTCTCTCTCTTCTCCTCTCTCTCTCTCTCTCTCTCTCCTCCCTATCTCTCCTTCTCTCCCCTTTCCATTCCTCCTCTCTCCCCATGCCCCCCTTCTCCTCTCTCTCTCCCTATCTCTTCTGTCTCCCCTCATCCTCCCTATACTACCTCCCTCTCCCATTATCATTCTCTCTCTCTCTCTTCTGCCATCTTCCTCGTCTCTCCTTCTCCCCCATCCTCGCCCCCTCCTTCCCCATTCTCCCCCTCGTCTCTCCCTCTCCCCCATCTCTCCTTCTCCCTCGTCCTCTCTCCCCCCATCCTCCGCCAAATCCTTCCCCCACTCTCCTCTCGTTCTCTCTCCCCCCCATGCCTTCCCCCCCAATCCTCCCCTCGTTACCTTCCCTCTCCCCGCCATTCTTCCCTCGTCTCTCCCTCTTCCTCCTCCTCCCCCATTCTTCCCTCGTCTCTCCCTCTCCTTCCTCCTCCCCTCGGATTCTTCTCTCGCTCCATCACCTCTTGCCCTTCCGTGTGATCAGCCACTTATTTCCCCTTCACTATTTCCTTTTCTTTCGAATCTTCTCTCCTCTTCTTCTTCTTCTTCTTCGTCAGCTTGTCTGTTTTCTTTCTTCTACTTCTTTTCTCTTTCCCTTGTTCGCTTTCTTTGTCTTCTTGCTTGTGGATTTACGTTATATTTTTCTTGTTTTTCTCCTTCCCTTTCTTCGTTTTTACCTTCCCTTTTTCTTCTTCTTCTCACTCTGCCTCGTCCCCCTTTTCTCTCTTCTCTATATATCTGTATCTGATTAACCAACTTTCTTATTATGTATCTATCTCTATTTATTTATCTATATCCTACTGTTTATCTCTGTCTTACTTTCTCTATTGTTATCTATATATAAATTTATCGATCTATTAATCTGATCCTATGATCTAGCGTATTCTATCTTTCTCCTTCCTTTCTCCGTCTCTCACCGTTGGCCCTCCTTTCTTCTCTCCTTTCTCTTCTCTATGTTTTCCTCTCACTTCCTTCGCCTTTCCCACTCCGTCATTTTTCTCAGCATACTTCTTTTCTTATCTTCCTTATTAGTACCTTCATCTGCTTTCTCTCTTTCAGTTATTCTCCTTCTCTTCTTCCCTTCTTCTTGTTCCTCTCAACGCTTTCTTCTCCTTCCTACTCTTCATGCCCTTTCCTCAGCCCTTCTTTCCTTGCTTCTTACACTTCCCCTTTTCGTCTTTTCTCTCTCACCTTCTCCACTCGTTTCTTCCTTCTGCATCCCCTGCTTCCTCCCCTCGCCCTTCCTCTCTCCTCTCTCACCCTCGTCCCCGCTCTCCTCCCCTCTTTCCTCCTTTCGCTCCCCCTCCCCTCTCCCTCCTTTCCTCCCATCCGCCTTCCTCTCTTCCTAACCTCCTCTTCCCCCTCCCTTCCCCTTACCTCCCTCCCTCCCCATCCCCTTCCCTCCCTCTTTCCCCTCGACAGCCTCTCCATCCCTCCCTCTCCTCTTCTCCTTAACCTCCCGTCCTCTCCCCTTTCCTCCTTACCACCCTGCCCCTCCCTCCTCTCCGCCACTTCGCTTCCTTACCGACCCCCTCTCCCTTCCCCTCCCTCCCTCTCCCCTCTTCTGCTCCTTAACCCCTCCCCATCCCTCTCCCTCCCTCTCCCCCTCCAGCCTCTCCATCGCCTCCCTCTCCCCTCGCCTCCCCTCCCTCCAGCCTCCTTACCTCCCTCCGACTCCCCCCCTCCCTCACCCTCCTCCCTCCTCCCGCTACTTCCTCTTACCCCTCGCCTCCCTCCTTTTACCCCCTCCCCTCCTCCCTCGTCCCTCCTTCGCTCCTTACCCACTCCCCATCCCCCTCCCTCCGCTCTCGCCCCTCCGCTCCTTTACCACCTCCCGTGCCTCTCCCCCCAGCTTCCTCCTTTAACCTCCCTCACTCTCCCCTCCCTCCTCTCGCCGCTCTTCCTCCTTTACCTCCTCCCCTCTCCCCCTCCAGCCTGCGACTCACTCCTTACCTCCCTCTCCCCTCTCCTCCTTACCGTCCCTACCTCTCCCCCTCCAGCGCTCCTTACCGCCTCCCGTGCAGCCCCTCCCTCTCCCTCCCTCCCCTCCCCTCCTGTCCCTCCCCCTCCCGTCCGCTCTCCGCTCTTCCTCCTTACGCCCCTCGCCTCCCGCCTCCCTGCCGATCACACTCTTCCTCCCTCCCGCTCTCCCCTCTTCGTCCTTAACCCCCTAGCCGAGGCCTCTGCCATCCTCCCTCTCCCCCGTCCCTCCCCCTCCTCTCCCTCCCCTCTCCCCTCCAGCCGTCCTTACCCCACACCTCTCCCCCTCCCTCGCCTCTCCCCTCCAGCTCCTTACCCCAGCAGCCTCTGCGCCCCTCCCTGCCCTCTCCGCCTGCTTTTCCCCTCGGGGACCGTGCCCTCCTCTCCCTCTTCCTCCTTACCCCCTCCCGCCTCCCTTCTCCTCCCCTCCCCCTCCCTCCTCTCCCCTCTTGGCCGTCTTCACCCTCCAGCCTCCTTACCGCTCGCTCGCGCGCCTGCCGCCTTTCCCGCTCCAGCTCGGCCTCCCCCCCCCCCCCCCTCCCACCCCCTGCGCCGATCACACTCTTTCTCACATACAATCATGTAATTTCACGAGCGCCTCTCGGCTGAACTTTTATTTTTAAGTTTTATGCGGGTTGATCCATCTTTTGCAATTTTGGCTTCGCTGACGGATCCCTCCTGTCTCTCTCTCGCTCTTCCTCGCTTTTATTGCCGCTCTGCGGTTTTCTGTGTTTTTTTTTTGCTTTGTTTATTTTCTGTTTCTGTTTTGTTTCTTTTTTTTTATTTTTGTATTTTTTGGATTCTTTTTTTATCTTTCGTTTGTTTGTCTGTCTGTCTGTCTTTCTCTTTCATTCTTTCTTTCTTATCTTTCTTTTCTTTCTTTCTCTCTCTCTCTCTCGTCTCTCTCTCGTCTCTCTCTTCTCGTCGTCTCCCTCTCTCTCTCCTCTCCTCATCTTCTTCTCTCGTTCTCCCTCTCTCTCTCTCTCTCCTCTTCTCTCTCTTTTCTTGACGATGCATAAACAAGTTCGGAAAAGTTATGATTGTAGG
>NW_020871641.1:153557-156057 GCF_003789085.1 Penaeus vannamei | reverse complement strand
TAGGTTTTTATTTTCGGTTTTCGTCTTAATGTTCATTTGATCGCTGATTTCATCTTTCTCCAATGGCAGTTTTCTACTTTCTATTTTGACTATTGCTCTTTTTTGTTTCTATTTTTGACGGTTTTCCTTTTGTAGCAACGTCCCATTTTGACTATTATTTCCCAGTAGCTCTATTTTCTGTTCCTGGTAGGTTTCAGCCTTCTAGTCTTAAATAGTCTTATTCAAGGAATTTTCTATTCACCTTGTTTTACTACTTTCTCTGTGTAGAAGCGTAGTTTTCTATTTCCGGCCGTCCTACGTATTCGTAACTAACCCTTTTCCCTACCTCTATAAACGGTAGAAGCGGCAGTCTCCCTTACAGCACTAAAGGCGTTACGACTCGGATAACTGGCTACTTAGTACCGCCCCCCGCCTCTTTTCCTCGTTTCTGTTACTCTTTATCTTTCTCCTCTTTTCTCTATTTATTTCAATCTCTCAAACACATATAAACATAAAGTCCCCCCTTCTCCCTTTCCCCACACACATCCCCCTCCCCCACACACACTTTTTTTTCCCTACCCTCGTCCCCCACCCCTACCCCTACCACCCTACCCTTCTCCTTATCCCTACCCCCTCCCCCTCCTTATCCACAACTCACGTACCATAACAACAACAATAACCTTCCCTGCAGTAACACACGTGTCTCTGTACTTAACATAGCCAACACACTGTAGCTGTTACTCTGTCCACTATTTCGTCTGCTGTAATAGTGTTCTTAGCCATCTTCCTTGGCCCCTTGTGCTCGCCTCAACTATCTAATTGCTTGTTTTATTGCTTGTAATTATGTGTCATAATTCTTTGGCGGACGAGCGGACAAGAGTGAGAGGGTTTTGCTTTGGTTAATGCTTCTTTCCTTGTTTGTTTGACGTTTTTAGTGTTTCTTTTTTAGTATTTATTTATCTTGGTATCATCCTTGTTATTAGTGTTGTTTTCTTTAACATCAATTTGAGGATTAGTGTATCATCATCATTATGATCATATGTTTATAGACTGGTACTGGTAGACCAGCAGTTTAAGTTGTTCCCAATTGCTGATGGGGATAAAGAATAAGCAGATATATAACATGTAACATAAACAACATATAAACAGACATATACTTACAGGACCCCCCCCCCCTCAGTCTCTTCCTCCCTCTCTCTCTCTCTCGTCCTCTCTAAATAAATATAAATAAATAAATAAAATAAATAAATATGTATATATATGCATATATATATATATATATATATATATTATATAATATATGTGTGTGTGTGTGTGTGTGTGTGTGTGTGTGTGTGTGTGTGTGTGTGTGTGTGTGTGTGTGTGTGTGTGTGTGTACGTCGTGTGTGCGTATGTGTGTGTGTGTACGTCGTGTGTGCGTGTGTGTGTGTACGTCGTGTGTGTGTGTGTGTGTGTGTGTATTTACATATATAAGAAACGAAAGGCAGAAAAAGGAAAGTATAATGTTGAACAAACCCTTTCCCGCCATCCATGAGAAGCTCTGTTCGCGAGACAACAAAAATACGTGAGCTTAGAACAGAGGCAAGAGAATCTGATCCTCTTGCCGCTGCCTCGAGGTAAAACTGTGACCGAGTGAATCCACCGCGAGGAAGATCTAAGTAAGCTAAGAGATTAGCTTTTGTTTCAGGAGAAAGCTCAGGATTTTTTTTTTTTTTTTTTTAGTCTTTTTTATCAACACCTCGCGAAAGAATAAGGAAAAAAATGTTTCAAAAGGAAGCTTCATGGATATGTATTTTTTTCTTTCTCATTTTATTTATTCTATCGTCTCCAGGATCTTTAGAAAAAAGTGAAAATCTTCAGATGTCAATGATGAAAGGAAAATTATTCGTGCATTTATATTTGTTGCGCTTATACTTCAAGATATCTCCTTTATTATTAAGGCATTTGAGATGAAGGCAATGGGGGTGGCAGTCAAAATTGGACACATGAATATTATTCTAGCTCAGAGAATCGATTTATTTTCTGATAAAAGGCAAAGGAAGCCTAACTGTACCGAAAATAAACGAAAATTGACTTTACGAAAATTTTGAAGAGGAAATCTAGTTTGATTTCGAAACGATTGCTAAAAATGATAGGATTATTTTTTTTTTTGTTTATCATTTATTTTTATTCTTACTCTTGCTCTTTTTCTTATTATCGTTATTATTTTAATAATCATTAACATTATCACTACTGTTACTATTATCGTTGTTATTATTATCATTATTATTATTATCATTACTATTATTATCATTATTATTATTATTATTATTATTATTATTATTATTATTATTTATATTATATTATTATATTTATTATATTATTATTATTATTATTATCATTATTATTATTATATTATTATATTTCATTATATTATTATTATCATTATTATTATTATTATTATTATTATTATTATTATTTCTTATTATTATTATATCATTATATATATTATTATTATATTATTATCATTATTCTTTTTTAT
>NW_020871641.1:116057-126057 GCF_003789085.1 Penaeus vannamei | reverse complement strand
TCAATCTCTTTTTTTCTTCTTTTTGTTTTTTCTCTTTATCTTTTTCTTCTTTTTACTATTACTATCATCATTATTTTTAATATTATCCTCCTCCTTCTTTTCATTCTTCCTCTTTCTGACACCCTATCTCCTTTCCCCTCCCCCCCGAATTTTCCCCTCACCCCCTCAGTCCCCCTCCCCCCGACTCACCCCTCCCCTCTCCAACGCCCCTGCTCCCCCCTCCACGAAACACCCCCCTAGTTTTCTCCTAGCCCCCTCAGGCCTCACCCCTCCCCTCTCCAACGCCCCTGTACCCCCCCCCCACTTCCCTCTCTCACCCTCTTAACCCAATCATGCTTTATTATGCTGCATGTTGGGCATTCTCCCACTCTGCCCGGTACAACATACTGATTAAATCGACGCTGGAGTCTGTTAGGGTGGGTGGGGGGAGGGTAATGGGAGGGTCGAGAGGGAGGAAGGGGGAGAAAGGAGGAGGAGGAAGGAGGGAGGAGGAGGGGGAGGAGGAAGAGAGAGAGGAGAAAAGGATGGGAAGGAGGGAAGGAGGGGGAAAGGAGGAAGGGAGGGAAGGAGGAAGGGGGGGAGAAAGGAGGAAGGAGGAAGGAGGAGAGGGAGGGTGGAAAGGAGGAAGGGAGGGGAGGAGAAAGGATGAGAGGGAGGGAGGGAAGGAGGGGAAAGGGAGGAAGGAAGGAAGGGGGAAGGTAAAGAGGGAGGGAGGAGAGGATAGAGGGTGAGACGAGAAGGGGTAAGGTGGGGGAAAGACGCTGAGATAGATGGTAGATAGATAAACAGATAGATAGATAGGTAGGTAGGTAGGTAGTAGAGAGAGAGAGAGAGAGAGAGAGAGAAGAGAGAGAGAGAGGAGAGAGAGAGAGAGAGAGAGAGAGAGAGAGAGAGAGGAGGGGGAGGGATAGAGAGGGAGAGAGAGTGAGAGATACAAAGGGAGACAGACAGAGAGACAGAGAGAGAGAGAGAGAAAGAGGATAAACAGAGAAAGAAACAAACAGACATAGAAACAAAGACAGACAGAGGGCGAGCGAGAACGAAAGAGAGAAAAAGTATAAAGAAGAAAGAAATAAACAAAACAAGAAACCAAAGAAGAAACAAAGAGAGAAAAGAAAAAAGAGAGATAGAACGAGCGAAAGAGCCAATCTGCTCGTTTCTCCACTAACTGCCCGCCCAACCAGCTCCCTCTCGCGGCAGGAATGCAAAGCCATAAGACACAAAACCCAATCTCGTGTGGGAAAGCATTTTAATCTCCCCAGCGAGACGTTTCCACTCGTGTCTCTTCATTTGCATACTGATGAATATGACATTCGACTAAGCGATGCAATTAGTAACAATTCATAAGGGGAAAAAATAAGATAGATTTTTATTTTTTATTTATCTTTTTATAGAATCAATTTAGCTGTGAAAACAAGCTCGAGACTTGCTGTCGTTTTAATGCAGTGGTAATTAAAACTTATGTGTGAGTATGTGAGTGAGTGTGAAAAGGGGAAAAAAACATACGCATGTAGGATGGGGAGAATAAGAGAGGGAAGGGAAGATAGAAAGATGGTAAATGAGGAGGAGAGGAAGAGGGAAAGGGAGAGGGAGAAGGAAATAAGTGAGGGAGGAGAGAGAGGGAGAGAGAGGGAGAGGAGAGAGAGGGAGAGGGAGAGGGAGAGAGAGAGGAGAGGAGAGAGGAGAGAAGAGGAGAGAGAGAGAGAGAGAGAGAGAGAGAGAGAGAGAGAGAGAGAGAGAGAGAGAGAAAGAGGAGAGAAAGAGAAAGAGAAATGAGAGAGAGAGAGAGAAGAGAGAGAGAGAGAGAGAGAGAGAGAGAGAGAGAGAGAGAGAGAGAGAGAGAGAGAGAGAGAGAGAGAGAGAGCGTTCGGTGCCACACGCAGCTGGCCCTCCCTCGGCCCCGCCCACGCTATGACGTCATCAAACCAGCACAGTGACCTTTTTATCGATGCATGTTTGTCTCTCATAATTCTTGTCTGTCAGATTCTTCGATTTGTATGAGCGCAAGCAAACGCACACACGCACGCACGCACACACGCGCACACACACATACGCACATAGATACAAGCAATGTTTTGTCTGTGAGTGTGTTTCGTTTTTGTCCCTCGGGTTCTCGGCTACGGTGACTTAAGGCCGTTGCTTGATTGCTTGTTGCAGGCGGAGAAATGTGCGACTCGTTTTTATTCGTGCTTGGGGTTCGTTCGTTTGGGGTTTTGTCTACGTCTCTCTCTCTCTCTCTTGTTCTCGCTTTCTCTCTCGTTCTCTCTCTCTTTTCTCTGTCTTTCTTCTCTCTCTTCTCTGTCTCTGTCTTTCTTCTCTCTCTCTCTCACTCTCTCTCTCTCTTTTTTCTCTCTCTTTTTTCTCTATCCCTTATTCCCTCTCTCTTTCTCTTTCTCTCTCTGTGTCCCACATTCACTAATTCACTCAGGTACTTACTCACGTGCTCACTCACTCACTCACACACCCACGCACATACTCATTCAATCGGTCTGTCTTTGTCTCTGTCTCTGTCTGTCTGTCTGTCTCTCTCTCTCTCTTTCTTTCTCTCTGTCTCTCTGTCTCTCGCTAACTCCCTCAGAGTGTGTGGAACTTTGATACACAATGTGAACAAACGCATTAATCTCATTGTTGATCCTGTATGACCATTTTCCTTTTATCTCTGCATCTGTCTGTCTGAGAGAACACACACACACACACACACACCCACACACACACACACACACACACACACACACACACACACACACACACACACACACACACACACACACACACACACACACACACACACACACACACATACCACACACCCACATACACACACACACACACACACACACACACACACACACACACACACACACACACACACACACACACACACACACCACACACACACACACACACGCACACACACACACACACACACACACACACACACACACACACACACACACACACAGACACACACACACACACACACACACACACACACACACACACACACACACACACACACACACACACACACACACACACACACACACACACACACACAACACACACACACACACACTTATGTGGAAAACTATAGGAAACGGGCGTGTGTGTGCGGGGGGGGGGGGGTGTTAACAAGTGTGTTCATCAGCTCGTAGTGTTCACGCCCTCGCCCTGAACGAGCCCATAGTTCAACGGCGTTCAACCACGACCGCAAAATGACCCTTCCTCTGAGCCGCTCTTCCCATAGCACCGTGCTTAACATTCTACGCAGACTCTCCCTCTCTCTCTCTCTCTCTCTCTCTCTCTCTCTCTCTCTCTCTCTCTCTCTCTCTCTCTCTCTCTCTCTCTCTCTCTCTCTCTCTCTCTCACACACACACACACTCTCTGTCTCTGTCTCTCTTTCTGTCTCTTTCTTCTTCTGTCTGTCTGTCTGTCTGTCTGTCTGTCTCTCTCTCTCTCTCTCTCTCTCTCTCTCTCTCTCTCTCTCTCTCTCTCTCTCTCTCTCTCTCTCTCTCTCTCTCTCTCTCTCTCTCTCTCTCTCTCTCTCTCTCTCTCTCTCTCTCTCTGCCTGCCTTCTTGTATGTCTGTCTGTCTGCCTCTCTCTCCCTCCCTCCTCATTCTCTCTCTCTCTCTCTCTCTCTCCCTCCCTCCCTCTCCTCTCTCTCTCTCTCTCTCTCTCTCTCTCTCTCTCTCTCTCTCTCTCTCTCTCTCTCTCTCTCTCTCTCTCTCTCTCTCTCTCTCTGCCTGCCTGTTTGTATGCCTGTCTGCCTCTCTCTATTTGTCTGTCTGACTCTGTCTATCTGTATGTCTGTCTTTTTGCTTCTGTCTCTCTGTCTAGGAATGAGAGAGAAGGAGAGAGAAAGAGAGTGAAAGAGATGGAGGAAGGGAGAAAGATAGAAAGAGATAAAGAGAGAGTGAAGGGAGAGGAAGAGAAAGAGAGAAAGTGAAAGCGATAAAAAGAAAGAGAGAAGAGAGAAAGAAAAAAGAAAAAGAGAGAAAGAGAAGGAGAGAAATAGAGAGAGGAGATAGATAGAGAGATCAATTAGATAGGCAGATAGAGATATAGAAAGACAGAAAACCGATTGAGAAGTTGATATATGGATAGATTTGTAGATAAATTGATGGATAGAAATCTAGATATAGATAGAAAGAGGAAGAGAGATACACCAAACGAATGACAAAAAAAAAGGAAAAGGGAAGGAACACACGTACGAACCCGCGTGTGCTTTTTTTTTTTTTTTTTTACTTTTTACATTTTTTCAGTCCTTAAAAAAAAAAAAAAAAAGAATCCCCCTTTGGCGAACAACATCAACTAGGGTTTCGGACACGGCGCTTAATCCAACGGGCGGGAACGCTGAATGTTTACGCCGGCGAAAGGTATTAGCCCTCACGTCGCCTGCCCTTCCCCTCACTTCCCCTCACTTCACCTTCCGATCATTTCATTTTCATTCACTTCACCTTCTCTTCAACTCAATTCATCTTATTATCATTTCTTATTCACTCACTTCACCTTCTTATCATTTCATATTCATTCGCATCTGCTTCCCTTCCTTCATTTCACCTTACTATCATTTCATATTCATTCACTTCACCTTCTCTTCAACTCACTTCATCTTATTACATTTTCTTGTTCATTCACTTCACCTTCTCTTCAACTCACTTCACCTTCTTACCATTTCATATTCATTCGCATCTGCTTCCTAACCCTTCCCTTCCCTCATTTCACCTTCCGATCATTTCATTTTCATTCACTTCACCTTCTCTTCAACTCACTTCATCTTATTATTTCATATTCCTTCGAATCTTCTTATCGACCCCTCACTTCACCTTCCTATCATTTCATTTTCATTCTCTTCACCTTCCCTTTCCCTTCCTTCACCTTCTTACCATTTCACATTCATTCGCATCTTCTTCTTAACTCTTCACCTCCCCTCACTTCACCTTCCTATCATTTCACTTTCATTCACTTCACCTTCTCTTCAACTCACTTCATCTTCTTATCATTTCATATTCATTCGAATCTTCTTATCGACCCTTCCCTTCCCTCACTTCACCTTCCTATCATTTCATTTTCATTCACTTCACCTTCCCCAAACCTCACGACCTTCTTATCATTTCATATTCATTCGCATCATCTTCCCGACCCCTCACTTCACCTCTTCAACTCACTTCATCTTCTTATCATTTCATATTCATTCGAATCTTCTTACCGAACCTTCACTTCCCCTTCCTATCATTTCATTTTGATTCACTTCATCTTCCCTTCCCCTCACTTCACCTTCTTATCATTTCATATTCGCTCACATCACCTTTCTTCCCCTCCCTTTTTCCTTCTTATCATTTCATATTCACTCGCATTTTCTTCACGATCCCCCACTTCCCTTCTCTTCGCCTTCCTATCCTCTCATATTCACTCACATCACCTTCCTAACCCTTCAATTCCCCTCACTTCACCTTTCTATTTCATATTCATTCACTTCACCTTCTCTTCAAACTCATATTTCTCACTTCGCCTTCCTATCCTCTCATATTCACTCACATCACCTTCCCAACCTTTCACTTCCCCTCGCATGATTTTTCTATCCCATTACGTCCCCTCACCTCACCTCCTCTCCCATTATCTCTCCCATCTCCTCCTCTTCCTTCATTTGCCTCGTTCCCCTTATCCGTGCTCTCTTTTACTTCCACATTTCATTATATTTCATTTCTCTTTTATCCCTGTCCCTCCCTCCTCTTACTTTACCCCATCTTTCTTGCCCATATCCCGTCCTCCCTTATTCCCGCTACCCCTCTTACTTTTACATGCTTACCTCAGTTTCTTCCTCTTCCCTTTTCCATCTTCCTCCTCAGCTCTCCCTTCCCTTCTCCCTTTCTCTGCCCTTTATAGCACCCTTTCTCTCCCTTTTCCATCTTCCTCCTCATCTCTCCCTTCTCTTCTCCCTCTCACGCCCTTTACAACATCCCTTCCTCTCCCTTTTCCATCTTCCTCCTCATCTCTCCCTTCTCTACTCCCTCTCACGGCCTTTACAGCATCCCTTTCTCTACCTACCTTCCTCTACCTCTTTCTTCCCCCTTCCTCTTACTCCCTCCCACTCTCCTCCTGACACCTTCTCTCCTTTGTTCTTATTTACCTTTTATCCTCTTATCACCTGTTTTCCTTCCTCCCTGCTTCTTATCCCTCTCCTCTTCCCCCTCTTCTAACTCCATTCTCCTTACCTTACATTCTTCCTTTTGCTTTTGTCCCTTTCTCTTCCTCTTCCTCTTCCTTTCTTCCTCCTCCTCTCCTCCCCTTTCTTTCCAACTCACACCTCTCCTTATCTTATCTGTATCCCCACATCGATCCTGTTTTTTCTTCCCCTTCTTCTCCCCTCCCTTCTTGCCCTCTCCCCTCCCTTTCCCCTCTCCTCCTCTCCTATTTCACATGCCCTCCTCACTCTCTTACCTTCCACCTCTTCCCCTCTCTCCTGCCTTACCTCATTCCCCTCTCCCCTTCCCTCCCCTCCCCCTCTCCCCTGACCTTCCCTTTCCTCCCTCCCCCCCTCTCCAACCCTCAACTTCTCCTCCCCTCCCCCCTCCCGTGCCCTCCCTCTTTCCTCCCATCTTACCCCCTTCCCCTTCTCCCTTCCTCCACCTCTCCCCTACCTTCCCCTTCCCTCCCTTCCTCCTTCTCCCCCTTTCCTTCCCTCCTCCCTCTTTTGCTCCCTTCCCCTTCTCCCCTGCCCCCCTCCCTCTCTCCCCTTCCTCCCCTCCTTCCTCTCACCTTCCTCTCCCTGCCCTCCCCTCTCCCTCCCCTCCCCTTTTCTCTCCTCCCTTCCTCCCATTCCCAATCTCCCCTTCCCTCCCTCCTCCCCTCTCCCTCCCGCCCCCTCCCGTGCCCGACAGCCCTCGCAATTTCCCCTCGATCAGCCACTTATTCCCCCTCGCCGACGTGTGACGCGGTCTCCCATCTCCGGCTCTGAGTGCGGATTGCGCTTGGAGGCGATGGGGGTTATGGTGGTTATGGTGGAGGGGGTGAGGAAGGTGGCGGAGGGGTGGGGATGGTGGGAGAGGGGTGAGGATGGTGGGGAGGGGGTGGGGAGGGATGGGGGGAGGGGTGGAGGATGGTGGGGGAGGGGGTGAGGATGGTGGTGGAGGGGGTGAGGATGGTCCTCCCATTTCTCTCTTTCTAATCCCTCTCTCGCTCTTTCTCCTACCATTCCCTCTCCCTCTCTCCTCCCCATTTCTCTCTTTCTAATCCCTCTCTCTCTCTCTCCTCCCCCTTTCTCTCTTTCTAATCCCTCTCTCACTCTTTCTCCTACCATTCCCTCTCTCTCTCTCCTCCCCATTTCTCTCTAATCCCCTCTTCCTCTCTCCTCCCCCTTTCTCTCTTTCTAATCCCTCTCTCACTCTTTCTCCTACCATTCCCTCTCCTCTCTCCTCCCCATTTCTCTCTTTCTAATCCCTCTCCCTCTCTCTCTTTTTAATCCCTCTCCTCTCTCTCTTTTAATCCCTCTCTCTCTCTCCTCCCCTTTCTCTCTTTCTAATCCCTCTCTCTCTCTCTCCTCCCCCTTTCTCTCTTTCTAATCCCTCCCTCACTCTTTCTCCTACCATCCCCCCCCCTCTCTCTCCTCCCTCCCCCCTCCCCGCCTCTCGGACTAGCAACCAGCCTCGAGTCATAAAAGTTTACAGCCCGTTAACCACTGCATCGTCCTCAGGTTCGCATAGGTAAGAGCAGAGGCACTGTCGGGACATCTCGGTTGAAGTGCTTGGTGCCATTGCTTTCAGACACTCGCCGTTGCTTGGGTCGTTGCGAGAAGGTTGCGAGCAGTGAGGTGAAGTGTGGATAAATGGGTTGTTCTGAGGTGTTGCGAGGAGGGAAGTGAAGTGAGGTGAAGTGTGGATAAATGGGTTGTTTTGAGGTGTTGCGAGAAGGGAAGTGAGGTGAAACGTGAAGCGTGGTTGTTTTGGGGTGTTGCTGTCGTTGCAAGAAGGTTGCGAGAAGTGAGGTGAAGTGTGGATAAATGGGTTGTTTTGAGGTGTTGCGAGAAGGGAAGTGAAGTGAAACGTGAGGTTGGGTAAAATTGATTTTCTGGTGTTGCTGTTGTTGCAAGAAGGTTGCGAGAAGTGAGGTGAAGTGTGGGTCAATTGGCTGTTTTGAGGTGTTGCTCGCGTTATTGCAAGTTTGTAAGTAGGTGGAAAGAAGTGATGTGAAGTGTAGTTAGAATGGCTGGTTTGGAGGGATTTTAAGGAAGTGTCTGAAGGTGCGAAGTGTAGATAAAGAGGCCGTTTCACCGACTGAAGTGTTGCCTTGATTATTGAATGAAGTTGGTGACACGAAACAAAGTGAAGTGTAGATAGATTGGATATTTCGTGAAATATTTGCCGGGGATATTGTAAGAAATTCGCAAAAGGTGAAGTGAAGTGTAGATTAATAGGTTATTTCGTGACGTGTTGCTCCGCGGTTTCAAGAAGTAAAGTGAAATAGAATGTATACAAGGTGCAAATCATGTAGATAAGAGGTATATATATAGAATTAGAGAAGGAAGAGGAAGAGGAAGAGGGAGAGGGAGATGGAAAGAGAGGAGAGGAGGAGGAGGGGGGGGAGGGGAAGGAGGAAAAGAAGGAGGAGGAAGAGAAGGAAGAGGATGAGGATGAAGATGAGAATGAGGAGGGAGAATAGAAGGAGAAGGAAAGGCATGAGGATGAGGATGATGAGAAGGAAGAGGAGCAGGAGGAGGAGGGGGAGAAAGAGGAGAGGAAGGAGAAGGAAGAAAAGGAGGATGAGGAGGAAGAAGAAGAAGATGAAGAAGAAGAGGAGGAGGAGGAGGAGGAAGATGAATAAGAAGATAAATAATAATAATAATAATAAGAAGAAGAAGAAACAGAAGATGCAATGGAACAGGAAGATGAGGAAGAAGAGGAGAATAAGAAGGGCGAAGATGAGGATGAGGTAGAAGAAGGAGAGCAAGAAGATAAAGGGGAGAAGAACAAAAAGAGAGCGAAGAGGAGAAGAGGCACATAAAAAGAAACAGGGAGAGTAAAACAATGAATAATAATATAGGGAAACAAAATATCAATGATAAAAAACAACGAAAGAGAGAATGCGAAAATAAGAAAGGCAAGAGAATAGGGAGAAAAAAGAGAAGAATAATGAAACAAAGTCAAGGACGAAACAGAAAAAAGAAAATGGAAGACGAAGACGAAAAGCAGAAGAAAAAAGGGTAGAAAATGAAGACGGAAAAGGAAAAGAGAAAACAAAAGAT
Source organism: Penaeus vannamei (assembly GCF_003789085.1). Taxonomy (NCBI): domain Eukaryota; kingdom Metazoa; phylum Arthropoda; class Malacostraca; order Decapoda; family Penaeidae; genus Penaeus; species Penaeus vannamei. Next base: position 116,815 of record NW_020871641.1, on the reverse strand, counting down.
TAAAGGAAGAAAAAGACAGATGAATAGAAGAAAATGAAAATGGGAATAAGGAAAAGGAAGAAGATGAAGACGAAATCAAAGGAGAAGAAGAAAAAAGAAGAAATGCTTAGAAAACGATGAAGACGAAGAAGACGAGAACAACAACGACGACGACATAAACCAAAAAGAATTTTAGAACAAAAAAAAACAAAAAAAACAAACAAACAATACAAAAAAAAGCAAACAACAATACAAAAAACAAAAAGCAAAACAAAACGAAAAGAACGATCCCCCCCCAAAAAAAAAAAAAAAAAAAAAAAAAAACAGGAATAAAAGCAGAAATACAAGGAGCGGCGAGAGCTCTCGTCCGCTACAGCAAGTGTGCGGAGAACTACATCGAGAGGGAAGCGAGAGAGACGCGGTGTAGAATACGACACTTGGAGTGTGTGGGAGAGTGGAAGAGCGGACGGGGGGGGGGGAGAAGAGGGATAGAGGGAGAGAGGGAAGGAAGGAGAGAGGGAGTGAGGGAGCGAGGGAAGGGAGAGGGGGAGTGGAGGAGGGTGGGAGGAGAGGGAGCGAGGGAGAGAGGGAGAGGGAGAGAGAGGGAGGGAGGGGGAGCGAAGGGAGGGAGGGAAGGAGAGAGGAGAGGGAGCTGGGAGGGAGGGTGGGAAGGAGGGAGGGAGACACAGGGAGGGAAGGAGAGAGAGAGAGAGAGGGAGAGCGAGCAAAAAGAGAGAAAGAAAGAGGAGAGGGAGAGAGAGAGAGAGAGAGAGATTGAG
>NW_020871641.1:106057-111057 GCF_003789085.1 Penaeus vannamei | reverse complement strand
GAGGGAGGAGAGGAGAGAGGAGGGGAGGGAGGGGAGGAGGATGGGATGGATGGTTGCAGGCGGGGGAGGGAGGGAGGGAGGGAGGAATGGATGGATGGTTGCAGGGGGGGAGGGGGAGGGAGGGAGGGAGAGGAGGGATGGAGATGGAGGGATGTTGCAGGGCGGGGGGGGGAGGGAGGAGGAGGGATGAATGGGGATGATGGTTGCAGGGGGGGAGGGGGAGGAGGATGGTTGTGGTGGGAGAGAGGGAGAGGGAGAGGGAGGAAGGAAGGAGGGAGGGAGGGAGAGAGAGTGAGAGGAGGAAAGAGAGGAGGGAGGAAGAGAGGAGAGAGAGGGAGGAGGAGGGAGAGGGAGGATGGATGGGAGGGCGGGGGAGGGAGGGAGGGAGGGAGGAATGGATGGATTTGCAGGGGCGGGGGAGGGAGGGGGGAGGGAGGGGATGGATGGTTGCAGGGCGGGAGGGGGAGGGAGGGGAGGGATGAAGGGATGATGGGGCAGGGCGGGGGGAGGGAGGGAGGGAGGAAGAGGGAGAAGAGAGGGAGAAGGGGGGGAGGGGGAGAGAGAGGAGAGAGGAGAGAGGGAGGAGGGCAGGGAGGGAGGGAGAGGAGGGAGGAGGGAGGGAGGGGGAGGGGGAGGAATGGATGGTTGGATTGGAGGGCGGGGGAGGGAGGGAGGGAGGAGGGGGGGATGGTTGCAGGCAGGGGGGAGGGAGGGAGGGAGAGGGAGGGAGGAATGGGATGGATGGTTGCAGGCGGCGGGGGGGGAGGGAGGAGAGATGGAGGGATGGATGGTTGCAGGGCGGGGAGGGGAGGAGGAGGGAGGGAGAGGAATGGGGATGGATGGTTGCAGGGGGGGGCGGGAGGGAGGGAGGGAGGAGGGACGAAGGGCAGGGGAGGGAGGGAGGGAGGAGGGATGGGGAGAGAGGGGAGGAGGATTGCGATGGGCAGGGCGGGGGAGGGGGAGGAGGGAGGGGGAGGAGGAATGGGGATGGATGGTTGCAGGGCGGGGGGAGGAGGGAGGGAGGGAGGGAGGGAGGAGGGAGAATGGGATGGATGGTTGATGGGGGAGTAGGTAGGAGATGGTTGTGGTGGGGAAGGAGGAGAGAGGGAGAGAGGGAGAGAGGAGGAAGGAGGAGGAGGGGAGAGGAGAGAGAGAGGAGAGAGGGAGGGAGGAAGAGAGGGAGGAGAGAGGGAAGGAGAGAGAGGAGAGGGGAGGAGAATGGAAGATGGTTGTAGTAAGGAGAGAGAGGGAGGGAGAGATGGGGACGGTGGTGAAGATATTGCGATGGGGGGGGGGGGTAGGGGAGAGAAAGGATTAAAAAAAACATTTACTCCCTTCCGTACCATTTTGCTTCTCTCTCCCTCTTCCTTCTCTTCATCAGCCTTTTTCGTCCCTTCATCCTTCCCAAATTTAACCTGTTACTTTTTTCTATCCTTCCCTTCCTTCCTTCCATCTTTCTTTCTTCCTTTGATTCTCCGTCTGCCTTTATTCCTCCCTCCCGTTCCTTTACTTCCTCATAAAATCCTTCCTTCCTTTTTTTTTATCTTCCCGATATAACCTTTTCTCCTTGCTATTTACTTCCTCTCTTTCTTATTCTGTGTTTCTCTTTTTCCTCTTTTCTAATTTTCTTTCGTGTCTGTCTATCTCTTTTTCTCTTTCTGTCTTGTTCTCTCGCTCTCTCTCTCTCTTTCTTTCTTTTCTTTCTTCTTACTCTCTCTCTCTCATTTTTTCTCTCTCTCCCTATCTATCTATCTCTCTTCCTTTCTCTCTCACTTCTCTCTCCCTCTCTCTCTCTCTCTCCCTCCCTCTCCTTCTCTCTTCCCCTCCCCTTCCTCTCCCTCGCCCCCCCTCTCTCTTTTCCCACAATTCTTCCTTTGTACCCTAAAGCCTCCCTCACCCCCCCCCCTTCACCCAACCCCCCACTACTGCTATAATGTGTTCCATTTATCTGCAAATTAATTAATCGTTAGACATTAATCACAGCACAACATGGCCAAATTTTCTTCCCTTTTTTCCCATTTTTCCCTTTAGCGCTTTTGAACGAGCGGTGTACGTTCGCATTGTGTAGATTGGGTTTGGTCTCCGGTGGGGAATTGGACTGTGTTGATTTGATGACTGTTTTACCGTTTGGTCGTCATCGTCATCATCATCGTCATCATTATCATCATTATCAATATCTATGTCTCGCTTCATCTGTTCCTCGTCTTTCTTCTCCGTCTCCTCCTCTTCCTTCTCCACATTATTGTCATCATCACTATTATCATCATCATTACTATCATTATCATCATCACCGCTGTCATCATCCATCACCATTACCATCCTCCTCCTCCTCCTCGTCATCATCATAGTCATCATCACTACCGTCATTTTCATCATCACATCATTATCATCCACCATCATCTCCATCACCATCCTCCTCTTACTCTTCCTTCTCCTCCTCCTGCTCCTGTTCCACCTCGTCCTCCTCCTCCTCCTCCTCATCATCATCATCGCCATCATAACGACAATCATTATCAGGATCATTATCTATTTTCCTTTTCATTTTCAGCCCTCGTCTTAACGAATAGTTATAAAGTGATGAATATTCAAATGAAAAATACAGACAGATAGACAGAATGATAGACAAATAGATAGACATACGCATAGATAGGTAGACACATATTTAAAATAACAAATAGAAAGAGAAAGAGAGAGACAGATAGATAGTGATACACCAAAACCAATATATTAATAAAAAAGAAATAAAAAATCAGCTTATTTTTTTATAATCACCTCAGATGTCAAAAAGAAAAGAAAAAAATCGAAAAAAATCAGATTAATGAACGAAGTCATCTGTGATTTTCAAGAAAGAAAAATGACGAAACATTTTTTTCTCCCTCTCTCTCGGTTCCATTTCCATAAAGTTCTCTTCACGAACGGCCAAATTGCAATCGTTCTCCCAAATTAAGAATTCATGCAAGTTGATCGGTGTCTTTGGGCCTTTTTCTTGTTTGGATTTTTCTTTTTTGTTGTTTTTTTTTATTTTTTGTGAATTAAAGTTTTGTTGTCATCATCATCTTCATTATCATCATCCCTGTCATTATCATTACCATGCTTATGATAATAATTATTGTTATTGCTATTATTATTTTTATTAACATTATCATTTTTATTATTATCCTTATCATCACAATCATTACAATATCATAATCATTATCTTGATCATTCCCATCATTGTTATCATTCTTATGATTACTATCATTTTAATGACTTTTAGCGTTATTATCATTTTCATTATCATCATTATTATTATTTTTATCATATATTATTATTATCATTATTATTATTAGTAGTAGTAGTAGTAGTAGTAGTATCATCATTATGATGATGACGATCATCGTCATTATTATGTTTATTATTATCATTATCATTATTATCATTATTGTCATTATCATTATCGTTATAGTTATCATTATCATCATCATTTATAATAACTTTTGGTATTATTGTTATTACCATTATTGTTATTAGTGTCATCATTATTATTACTATTATTATCATCATCATTGTTATTATTATCTTTATCATAATTATCATTATCAGTATCATTATTATCATCATCAATCATTGTTGTTGTCATCCTTTTTATTATCATTATGTTACCATCGTTGGTATTCTTGTGATTATCATCATTGTCATTATTATTGATACTATTTTTATCTTTTATCATTTTCATTATCATTATCTTGTTCTTACATTTGACATTATCATCATCATTGTTGTCGTTGCCATTGTTATTATAATCGTGTTTATCAATATTTTTACTGTTATTATCGTTTATTCATTAAATATTTTTGTTTCTGTCTTCTTTTTTATCTTTGTCCTCCTTTTCATGCTCTGTCAGTCCTCCATCACCTTCTTTTTCTCTCTTTTTCTGTGTTTCTTTTCTCCTTTCCTCCTTTTCTCTGTTTTCTTATCTCCTTCCTTTATTATTCTCTTATATTTTTCTTTCTTAATTTTCTCTTAATTTTCATATGTTCTCTTTTTCTCTTCCTTTATCCCCTCTATTAATCTCTTATTTCCTTTCGTTTTATATGTAATTCTCTCTTTTTTATGTTTATCTGTCCATTGGTTCTCTATTTTTCTCCCAATTTTCCATTTCATTTCTCATTTAGTGTTTTTTTTTCTCTTTTTTTCCTCTTTTCTCTTTCTCTCTTCCTCTTCCATTCTTCCTTTGCCAATTTTTCATACCCTTCTTCATTCATTTCCCTCACTCTTCTTACGTTTCTCTTCCCATTTCCTTTCCATCTTATTATCTTTCTTCTTCTTCTTCTTCTTCTCATCCTCCTCCTTTTAGCCATCTTAGGGTAATTAAAGCTTCATATGTAATTACTCTCATTTTTCCCCGTCTCGCCTTTAGGTCTAGGCTTATTAGTGGTTCTGTTATTAACGGGTTGATGAAAGAGCATAAATCTACGTTTTTTTTTTTTTTTTTTTTTTTTTTTTTTTTTTTTTTTTTTTTTTTTTGGTATACTTTTGGTAGATATTTTTGTTGTGTCTGTGTGTTGATTTTTTTAAACTGTTCGTCTAGTCTCTTTTTTCTGTCTCTCTTGCTCTCCTAACTCTTTCTCAGTCTGTCTGTCTGTCTGTCTGTCTGTCTGTCTGTCTGTCTGTCTGTCTGTCTGTCTCTTTCTCTCTTTCTCTCTCTCTCTCTCTCCGTCTTCGTCTCTCTCTCTCTCTCTCTCTCTCTCTCTCTCTCTCTCTCTCTCTCTCTCTCTCTCTCTCTCTCTCTCTCTCTCTCTCTCTCTCTCCTCCCTCCTCCTCCCTCCCCCTCTGCTTGGTCTTCCTCCCCACTTCTTTTTATGCCTGTGGTGTTTTCTCCTAGTGCCGTGCTCTAGTTTAAGCTCCCTATAGAGATTATTCAAGATTTCTCCCCACTTGGACTTTAGCAATAGTTAGATCTCCCCCCCCCCCCCCGGCATACCTTAATTCAAGCTCCCCATATCTTGATAATGCTGAGC
>NW_020871641.1:88557-98557 GCF_003789085.1 Penaeus vannamei | reverse complement strand
AACGGGCCACTTCCAGAATCCGAAGGCCACTCCAGAATCCGAAGCGGAACGGGCCACTTCCAGAATCCGAAGGGGCCACTTCCAGAATCCGAAGGGGCCACTTCCAGAATCCGAACGGGCCACTTCCAGAATCCGAAGGGGCCACTTCCAGAATCCGAAGGGGCCACTTCCAGAATCCGAAGGGCCACTTCCAGAATCCGAAGGCCACTTCCAGAATCCGAAGGGGCACTTCCAGAATCCGAACGGGCCACTTCCAGAATCCCGGGCCACTTCCAGAATCGAACGGGCCACTTCCAGAATCCGAACGGGCCACCAGAACGGGCCACTTCCAGAATCCGAACGGGCCACTTTCCGAACGGGCCACTTTCCAGAATCCGAAGGGCCACTTCCAGAATCCGAAGGGGCCACTTCCAGAATCCGAACGGACCACTTCCAGAATCCGAAGGGGGCCACTTCCAGAATCCGAACGGGCCACTTCCAGAACGAAGGGCCACTTCCAGAATCCGAACGGGCCACTTCCAGAATCCGAACGGGCCACTTCCAGAATCCGAACGGGCCACTTCCAGAATCCGAACGGGCCACTTCCAGAATCCGAACGGGCCACTTCTCCGAACGGGAATCCGAACGGCCACTTCCAGAATCCGAGCGGGCCACTTCCGCCCCTCGGAGGTGGGGTTGGCCAGTCCTGTGCTACAGAATGAGTACTTAGGATATAGTGTGCGTAGTTAGCTGTTCCTGCCAGTCTAGGTAGTTCTGTATCTCGTAGTTCTATATGTCATGAGACTGTTAGAGTGAAGTACATATCATATAGGATGCATTTGGTTTCTATTCCATTGGAAGACTTGACGTATTTTCAGATGAGTGTTGTATAATAAATGTAGTCTATAATACGCGTGGTTTTCGTAACCGTCCACTTCCGATGCGTATTTTGATATGATGTAAATATTGGTCATTGTGAAGGCTCCAGCATGTGTGCAGTTCAATATTACATAAAAGTTGTTTTTATTGGTGATTGCAAGAACACTTTGGGATTCTAGCAGTACGTAGCCTGAGGTCTATATCCACATTTTTTTGTTGTTGTATGCTAAAATAAATAAATGAATAAATAAAAATCTGAAGATGGAAATTATCACCTAGTTGGATAATGAGGAGGAGGAGGAGGAGGAGGAGGTGGAGGAGGAAGTAAAGATGTAGGATTTAGAGGAGGAGAAGGAAGAGGAAGTAGGGGTTGAGGATTTGGAGGAGGAGAAGGAAGAAGAGGAAGAAGTAGAGAAGAACGTGGATACCACTGCTCTTCGGGATATCCACATATTAGAGTATCCACAACGCGTATGTCAACGTTATCCTTCTTTGGCACAATAGCCATCTAAAGGCATGCCATTTGCACCGGCACACACGCCTCCTTTCAAAGAGTGCCAGAAAGTAGTTTTATTGTCACGGAAAATGAATATAAATTACCCAATATTTCATGTATATTCATTTTCTACTCACGTCTTCGTATACATATTACCCTATGAATTTGATGTATGTTTTCGTAAATTTTGGCATCTTATATATATGTATATATATATTGATCTTTTGTATATGGTGCAATTAAAAGCAAATTTACCGAGTTAATGTGAGTAGCACTTTATTGCTCCTTTAGTGAACATGGCATCGCAAAATGTTCCTTAAATATATAACAGAACACAAGGCTGTTCTTTTCGCAGAATGTAAGACTTAATTTGTGTTACATTTTTAAAAGGACTTCCGAGATATCATTTTTACTGCTGCTTTTCATTGTCTTCATCTTCATCCTACTACTTCTCCTCCTCTTCCTCGTCCTCGTCTTCATCCTCCTTCTCTTCGTCGTCCTCGTCCTCCCCTCCCCCCTTTTCCTCCTCACCATCATCATCATTATCATTATCATTAGCCTGATTCTCACTGGCATCCTCCTCCTCCTCCCCTCTCCTCCCTCGTCCTTTCCTCTTTCTCCTTTCCTCATCATCATCATCATCACCTTCCCCCTCCCTAACCCCTGCCCCCTCCTCCTCCTCCTCCTCCTCCTCGTCGTCGTTGTCGTCAGCGTTCTCCACCCTCCTCCTCCTCATCGTCCTTTTGCCCTCTTCCCCCCCCCTCCCTCCTTCCACTCTTGCCCCCACCCCTCCTCCTTCCCTCTTGCCCCCTTTTTCCTCCTCCTCCTTACCCCTCCTCCTCCTCCTCTTCACCAACTTCTGGGAATATGCAAACACATTCACACAGTATGCGTGTCATATCCTCTCCTCTGGTTATAGCGACTCGAATTACGCCTTTTCAGTGTCATTCATGAACATAAATAAATTTTCATTCTGAGTTCTGTTTTGTTATTGATTCCTTTTTTTCCCTCTAGTTTTCGGTCATGCAGAAGTAGGTGGCCATCATTCAGCTTTAATATCAAGTATCGTATTGATATTCAATATTCTTTCATGAATAAAGTACAGGTTTGCCTCTCTGCTCGTGTCTCAAATCCTCGTTGCCATAGAAGCCTTGGAGAAAGTTGTTATGATTTCCGTTTTCGTTTTTTGGTTTAAGTTTCCAATCTTTTGTTTTTTATTTTTTAAAGGATTGGTATGTTAGATGATGTGTAATATGTTCTGGAAGAAAATAAGTGTGATGAGGGATGATGTCGTTATTGTAATCTCTCTTCATCTATTTCAGTCTCTTTAAATAAATAATAGTAATAAACAAATACAAAATAAATGGATTTTAAATAAAAGAAATCCTTATACTGTCACATGTAAAGTGCAAAGTCCGCAGAACTTTGCTGGCGAGGGGGCGGGGGGGGGGGGGGAGCGAAACAGAGCGCAGATAGTGATTTCGTAGTGAAGTGTATACAGTGTGTGTGTGTTTGGGGTGCGTGGGTGGGGGGGGTGTAACATGCCTTCTGATGGGGTCCAGGATGGAGAGAGAGAGAGAGAGAGAGAGAGAGAGAGAGAGAGAGAGAGAGAGAGAGAGAGAGAGAGAGAGAGAGAGAGAGAGAGAGAGAGAGAGAGAGAGAGAGAGACTTTGAAAGAGTTGGAGAGAGAAGAGAGAGAGAGAGAGGGAGAGAGAGGAGAGAGAGAGAGAGAGAGAGAGAGAGAGAGAGAGAGAGAGAGAGAGAGAGAGAGAGAGAGAGAGAGAGAGAGAGAGAGAGAGAGAGAGAGAGAGAGAGAGAGAAAGAGAAAAGAGAGAAAGAAAGAAAGAAAAAAAAAAGAGAAAAGGAGAAAGAAAGAGAGACAAAGAGAGAAAGAGAAAGAAAAGAGAGAGAGAGCGAGAGAGAGAGAGAGAGAGAGAGAGAGAGAGAGAGAGAGAGAGAGAAGAGAGAAAAGGAAAGAGAGAAAGAAAGAAAGACAAAAAAAAAAAAAGAGAAAGAAAAGAAAAAAAGAAAGAAGAGAAAGAGAGAAAGGGAGAAGAAAAGAGAGAAAGAGAGCGTAGAGCAAGAGCAGAAAGGTCCAGTCAGATTCCCTGGTTTAATGCCGGTATCGATTCTCTGTTTATCACCGTCTGGCCTGAGCTGGCGAAGGGGGGGGGGGGGAAGAGGGGAGGTAGAGGAGAGGGGAGGGACGAGGGCGAAGGATGAAGGAAAAGGGGAAGGGAATAAGGTAAAAGGGGTCAAGAAAAAGGGAGGCGGAAGTGAGAAGAGACGGAATAAGATAGGAAGGTGGAAGGGACAGAAAATAGGGAAAAATATAAAGAAAGGAAGAGGAGAAAGGAAAAGAAAAGAATGGAGAGAAATAAGGTAGAAAAACAAATAAGGAGAAAGAATAGGACAAAATAAAGGAAAAAATGAGGGGGAGAAAAAAAGAGGTAAAGAAAGGGAAAAAAGAAAGCGAGAGAGAAAAAGAGAGAGAAAGCGAGAGAGGAAGAGAGAGAGAAAGAGGGAGAGAAAGAGAAAGAGAGAGAAATCGAGAAAAGAGAAAGAGAAAGAGAGAGAAATAGACAGAGAGAAAGAGACAAAGAAAGAGACAGAGAAAGAGACAGAGAGAAGAGAAGAGACAGAGAGAAGAGAGAGAAAGAGAGAGAGAGGACAGAGAAAAAAGACAAAGAGACAAAGAAAGAGAAAGAGACAGAGAAAGTGAGAGAAAGAGGAGACAGAGAAATCGAGAGAGAAATCAAGAGAGAAAGAGAGAGAGAAAGAGACAGAGAAAGAGACAAAGAAAGAGACAGAGAAAGAGAAAGAGACAAAGAAAGAGACAGAGAAAGAGAGAGAGAGAGAGAGAGAGAGAGAGGGGAAAACCAGGAAAGAGAGGACACATCGGTCGAGTCGCTACGGTAACCCTGTCCTTTATTAGGCGACGTGATGTGAATGATAAATTATCCATTGTTGTTGTCTCTATCTTAATTACTTTTTAGAGGGAAGGGGGGGGGGTGGAGTAGTAGGGGGGAGGGAGGGGGGGGGAGGGGGGAGGGGGGAGGGGGAGGGGAGAGGGGAAAGTGCCAGATGCGTCACTGCGCTTTGTTGTTGTTGTTGTTGTTGTAATTAATGAGGATGTTGAAGTTGTTGTTGTTGTTGGCAATGATGATGATGCTGTTGCTGTTGATGTTGTTGTTGTTGGCGATGATGATGATGTTGATGTTGATATTGATGTTGTTGATGTTGATGTTGTTATTGTTGTTGATGATGATGATGTTGTTGTTGTTAACGAGCACCACCTTGCGTTTCTCATTGGCGATCTCATTCCCATTAATAACATTAGCCATTTCCTCATTCTCACACTTTCACGTTTTGCTTATTTTTGTTGTTATTATGATCGCCATCATTGCTATTCTTATTTTTATTATCATTTTCATCATTAATATTGTTGTTGGCATCATTACCAATTGTTCTTATTGTAATCATTATCACTGTTGTGTTGTTGATATTATTATTGTTATCCTTATTCTTATTATCATTATTATCATCCGCATCATTATCATCATTATGATTATAACTTTTACTATTTTTTACTATTATCCTTATCATTAGTTTCATCATTATTAGCATTATAATTATCACAGTTATTATTATTATTATCATTATTGTTGTTGCTGATATTGTCATTATCGTAATCATCAGTATAATTTGTATCGTTATCATCATAATTACTATCATCATCATCATTATCATTATCATTGTCATTATTATTATTATTTTATCATTATCGTTATCATTATCATCATCATTATTAATATTGTTATTACTATCATCACTCTTATTATATTTATTGTTATTATTGTTCTTACCATCATTATCATTATTTTTATTATCACTATTACTATTATCATCATCATAATTGTTGCTGTTATTACTATTATTATTTTTATTATCATTATAATTATCATTACTATTGATGATATCATCTTTATTATCATTACTACTACAATTACTATTACAAACATCATTATTTTCATTATCATCATTATTATCATTATTGTTATCATTATCATTATCCTTACTTTCACACTGCTATTATTACTATCATTATCATTATCCTTATTAGTAACATCATCATCGTTATCATCATGATCATAGTATAATTGCTGCTATCATCATTATATCCTTATCGTCCTCATCATTACTGCTATCATCACTGTTATTGTTTTTTCATCATTAACATCCCATTGTTATCGTTATCATCATTATTATCATCATTGTCATTTTTGTTGCTGTTATCATTAATGTTATTAACACTGTTATCATTATCGTTATTATTTTTGGTATCATCATCATTATCATTATGACTACTTTTGTTATTATCACCATTATTACTATTACTATTCTTATTGCTTTTATCATACTATCATCATTGATGACCATGATAACCATGGTGTTGCAGTTTTTCGGACTTTTTAATATAATGATTTTATGATTTACCATTATCATAATGTCAGTATATTGCCCTTAATGTTGTTGCCATCCTCCTCCTCCCCCCATCATCATTATCATCACCATCATCATCATCGTCATCATCATCATCGTCATCATCGTAATCATCTTCACCACATAATCATAATCATCATCAACACTATCATCATCAAAATCATCGACATTATTATTGTCACTATGATCATTTTAGAGCTGCGATAGCTTTATCATTTGACATCCAAATAGTTCTAAATAACATTTAATCATCTACTATATAAAAGTTATTTTTTGGACAAGAATTACGAATTCATAATTGCTGGAGAACATGCCCCTTAAAAATAAGAAGAAAAAAATCAAATACATGTTTTCTCTTTTTATATCTCCTTTCTTGCATTCCCCTTTCTCTCTATCACGCACAAACATACATGAACAAACACACATACACACAAACACGTTCTTTCTCCATTAAAACTTTCCAAAAATGCTTCCATTGGGCAAAGGCCATCTCGATCCCCCTTGAATCCCGCGCAAGGACCGCCGAGGGGATCAGAGTCGATATGCGCGCATTGTTTTTGCAAAAGAGGATCGTTACCTGATCAATAAGGGGTTTTGTTCGAGGTCTGCGAGGTTCGTTGTGTTTATAGTTGGGGTTCCATATAGGGATTTTGTCTCTTTTTTTTGTATTTTGTAGTATTTGAGATTATTACTTTGGAATTCATATTTATTTGAGTTGTACTTGGTGTTTTGGCTTTGCGTGTGTGCGTTGATGAAATACAGCCTGCACAACAACGTCACATATCTGTACACAAGGATCAATGAGACGCACACACACACGCGCGCACATGCACACACAGTCTCCCACTCCACATACAGTAAGCTCCACCCACATACAAGCGCCCATTCGACGATTACCCACAAACACTATACGCTAACATGAAAACGATGGTGATGGAGAATGAGAAGATGATTGTGATGATGATAGTGATGATGGTCGTGACGATGAAGGTGATAATAATGGTCATTGTGATGATGAGGGCAATGATAATGATAAAGACAATGATTATAATGATGAAAATGATAATGAAAGCGGTAATGATAATATTAGAAAAGTGATAATGATTATAACTATGATTATGAATATGATAATCATAATCATGATAATGATAATGACAATAACTATGATTATAATGATGAAAATGATAATGATAGTGATGATGATAATAATATTACAATAATAATAATGATTATAACCACGATTATGAATGGTAATCATAAGAACAACAACAACAACAAAATATCCCCCAAAACCATACTAAAAAAAAAAAAAAAAAAAAAAAAAAAAAAAAAAACTTGGCATATTCTTCACAACTTCACAACTTGTCCTTGGTGTCCAGTTAAGGCAGAGGCCGTTTTGGGGCAAGAGTAGGCTTTGGGTTCTGGCGTGAACTTGGCCTCTCGAGAATTGGTTAATGGGCGTGTTATTGCGCCTGTCCGCTCCGCCATTTTTGTTCTTCGTGATGTGATGATGATGTGGTTGTTGTTGTTGTTGTGGTTGTTATTGTCTTTTCGTCGTTATTCTTTAATTTTGTTATTACCATTGGTATTATCATTTTCATTGTCACTGTCATTATCAATATCATCATTCCTATTATCATTATTGTTCATCTTATGATTATTAATATCATTATTGTTGTTATTGCTGTTGCTTATTATCTATTATCATTATTACTATTGCTATTTTTGTTATTATCATTATCAGTATTATTATAATTATTGTTACTATTATTCTTATTATAATCACCATCATTGTTACTATTATTTTTGTTATCATTATCAGCATTATTGTTATTTCATTATTATTATTATTATTATTGTTATTATTATTATTATTATCATTACCATTATTATCATCATTATTGTTATTATTATTACTATTATCATTATTATACTTATCATATTATTACTATTTATTATTATCATTACTACTACAATTATTATTATTATGATTATCAATATCATTATTACTACTATCATTACCATAAGTAGTATTTTCATTATCATTATAAGTCTTGATATTACAGTTCCTTTGTTATCATATTATTATCATAAACAATGTCATCATCACCATCAGCATAATCACGCTTATTTATCATGTCTTTATTCCTCCATTCCTGCCTCCCTGTTTGCCCACATGGCATTCAATAAACGAAAAAGTCAGTCACATGATGCAATAATAATAATAATAATAAAATAATGACAACAAAAATGATAATAAAAATAATGATGATAATTACAATAAAATGACAATAATTAATAAACAATGTCATCATCACCATCAGCATAATCACGCTTGTTATCAGTCTTTATTCCTCCATTCCTGCCTCCCTGTTTGCCCACATGGCATTCAATAAACGAAAAAGTCAGTCACGTGATGCAAGAGAGAATCATTTGCAACAACAATTACCAAAACTGCACCACGATAGGCCAAGGTTGTCTTCGCTTCTCGTCGATTCATTAAAAAGCAAAATGTCGTTATCTATAAATGTTTCGTGTCTTTTCTTTTTTCTTTGGAGAAATTTGAGAGAGAGAGAGAGAGAGAGAGAGAGAGAGAGAGAGAGAGAGAGAGAGAGAGAGAGAGAGAGAGAGAGAGAGAGAGAGAGAGAGAGAAGAGGAGAGAGAGAGAGAGAGAAGAGAGATAGAGGTGGATAAAGATGGAAGATAAATGGACAGACAAAAATAGATAGACAGATACAGGTAGATAGATAGACATATAGATAGATAGATAGATAGATACACAAATATACAAACATAGTTAGATAGAGATAAAAAGAGGTGGAGACAGAGACATAGATAAAGATAGATAGAGAGATAAGTGGTAGATAGATATGAAGAGATCGATTGACAGATAGATAGACGGAATAAAGAAAGACCCCTCTAAGTCAAGTTTCAGATTATGGACACTTAAGCACACTGTATTACATAATTGACCATTATATCTCATTATACACAACAGATAACAATTTTGAAAAGACGATTTTTAAAAGAATATTCCCGAAATCAGTTGTAATATCATGTAAACACAGCAAGTCACGGTTTAATCAAATTATTTTATCCTGTTTAATGCAAATAGGCCGTGATTGTCCTCATTTGAATATATGATTATATTAGTTTCAATCAGTGATAATCCATCACCACCGAAATTGGGTAATTGGCACCATTACAGGCAGTAATATCCATACGTATATATATATATGATACTGATATGGTAATATTTTGGTGGGTTAATGGGATTTATGGGTCTCGATCCGTTATTGATTTCTCTATCGTCAGATAATTGTAGATGTATAAGATAATCGTAGATGAATAATAGAGGAAGATCTCAGAATGAATGTAATGATTGCAGTGTAGACGATAAAGATTTGTCGAACGCGTGCCGGGTTGTGCATTCTGGCGACACCTGGCAACTATACCATTCCTCGGCTGTTGGCAAGGGATTTCCGATACTGTGGGCGGAGAGAATAGAAACCAAAATGGAATAACATGACTTTCTGAGGGGGTCAAGGGGTATGGCAATATGTCTGTATCATGACATGACAGTTCTTAGAAGTTTGTTCAAAATATCTATCAAAGAATTATTTAACGTGTTTTTTTAAGCATTAATAATATTTCCAACTCACTTTTTCTTCTTAATTTCTTCCATTCAGTATTTCTAATACATCACCATCGTATGATTTTTGCCATATATAAGAGATTAAATCATTTTAATAATTATAGCGTCAGCCTCTTTTGCTACCGATCTGATAAATTCCGATAAAAAATAACTAAAAAATAAGTGAAACGATTCTCTTATAACGATATTGGCTGCAACAATGACGACAATAAAAAAAATATAGTAATGATGGTGGTCATAGTATTAGAAATAGCAATTGTAATGATATTGATAATGATAATTACAGTGACAATAATGATGATAATAGTAATAGTGATAATAATAATAATAGTAATAATAATAATTGTAATAGTAGCATTATCAACAATAGCACTACTATTACTGTAATGATAATGATGATAATAATAATAACAATAACAATTCGGAAGATATTGATAATAACAATAACAACAACAATAACTATGATATTACTAAAACAATATTAGCTG
>NW_020871641.1:81057-83557 GCF_003789085.1 Penaeus vannamei | reverse complement strand
GGAGGGGGATAGGGGGGATGTTGGGTGGAGATGGGAAATAGGGGTGATGGGGGGGGCTGTGGGTGGGGGGGGGAGAGGAAAGGTATTAGGTGTTCTGGGTGGAGTGAGGGTGAGAAAGACGAGGTTTTGGAATAGGAGAGAAAGCTGGAAGGAGAGGGGGAGGGGTGGAGGGAGGAAGGGGTGGAGGGAAGTAGAGAGGGAGACAGGACGAGGGAAGAGAAGAAGAAGAGAGAGAGAAGAGAGAGAGAGAGAAGAGAGAGAGAGAGAGAGAGAGAGAGAGAGAGAGAGAGAGAGAGAGAGAGAGAGAGAGAGAGAGAGAGAGAGAGAGAGAGAGAGAGAGAGAGAGAGAGAGAGAGAGAGAGAGAGAGAGAGAGAGAGAGAGAGAGAAGAGGAGAGAGAGAGAGAGAGAGAGAGAGAGAGAGAGAGAGAGAGAGAGAAGAGAGAAGAGGAGAGAGAGAGAAGAGAGAGAGAGAGGAGAAAGAGAGAGAGAGAAGAGAGAAAGAGAGAGAGAGAGAGAGAGAGAGAGAGAGAGAGAGAGAGAGAGAGAGAGAGAGAGAGAGAGAGAGAGAGAGAGAGAGAGAGAGAGAGAGAGAGAGAGAGAGTACGTCGGAGAAGCAACTCTCCTCTTATTGATTGAGCGAGGAATGTAAACATCTTCATAATAATACTGATGTTTGTTTTCCTTGGGTGAAGATTAGAGTGGAGGACAAACACTGAAGCTTTAATGGTTTAGTATTTTGAAATTAATGTTTAAATGAAAGGATATTAAGGACAATACTATTCTTAAAAAAATCGTGCATCACCATTCCTTACACTGTCACCTTTTTCTTACCCAACCTGCTTCACTCACCTATTCTATACCTTTCCTAACCTTCTCCTGCCTCTTTCCCTTGCCTAACTTCACCCTCTCCTTCCCTACCTTCCCCTGCCTCCCCTTCCCCTACCTGTTTCCCTAATCTATCTTCCCTCCCCTTCCCTTACCTACCTTCACCCTCCCCTTCTCTACTTTTCCCTACCTGATTCCCTAATCTACCTTCCCTCCCCTTCCCTACCCCTTTCTCCCACCTACCTTCCCCTGCCTCCTTTCCTTACCTACCTTCCCCTACCTGTTTCCCTTAACCTACCTTCCTACCCCTTCCATACCCCCTTTCCTCGCCTACCTACCCCCTTTCCTTCCCTACCTTCCCCTACCTCCTTCCCTCACCTACCATTCACCCTCCCCTTCCCCTATCCTTCCCTCCCCCCTTCCCCTACCCTTCCTCCCCTTCCCTCCCTTCCCTTCCCTTCCTATCCCTCCCCTCCCCTTCCCCCTTCACCCTCTCTTTCCCTACCCTTCTCTTCCTCCTTCCTAATCCCCCTCCCCCCCTCCCCCACCCACTCTCTATTCTTTGTCTTCCTCGCACTTCTTTTGTCTTCGAATTATCTCTAAACCAAACGACATTTATCAACATTACGACAACTATTCAGCGTGACACATTCTCCTCATCAGAGTGTACGTGTCTCGTGAACAACGGTGAAGCATGAGCGATAAAAATGACGAACGAATGAAAATATGAGAAGAGGAATATCGCGAGTATGAGGATTCGCGAGGCCTGGTAGACGTATGTAGGAAAATATATTGATATTCATACATATATACTGTGCAAGAATACAAATTTGAGAACATACGCATACATACATTCCATGAACATACACACATACCATACATACATACAAACTCGTAGGATACATAAATCTATACATACATACCATGGGCACTAATATACATAATACCATATGCGCGTAAATACATATACGTACACACCCTACTCAACACACGCGCGCGCACAGTACATACACACATATCCCTGTAGCAAATTCTCTCGCACTCAGGATAACCCGACATGGCAACCCTGCACGCTATGTACCAGATAATTTATTACTTGATATTGTGAAGCAGAGCGTAAATGCATCAGCCAGGCAAGGTTCCAGGTGTGTTGCTGGTGGTAATACTGTTAGCGTCATGGCGTCAGTGAGTGGCTGTTCGAATCATGGTTCTGCGGGGAAAGGATTATATTCGGCGCTACGTTATTTTTTGGGCCGTTTATGATGGCGGTGGGAGGAGCTTGCGAAGTTATTTTTGAGTTCGTAGTTCTGGGAAATGTATATTTATTTTTCTCCGAGTCGTTGGTGAAACCTGTATAAGGGTAAAAGTCGAATATTCACTTCATAATACTGTTTTCTTTTTCACAGAGAAGGAAAAAGTATGACCTGGAGTTTTATTCCCAAAGCGTAAAAAGGAAGAAAAAAGAATGGCGCAGCGAGACAACACAAGAGAAGAGGACTGTCCAGGTATCACATCACACAACACGTATCGGGTGACAGCTGTACAGGTGTCACGGGAGCGCCATCGGGGAGTGCCAGCTACCTGACCCGTGCCATCTGCGCTGTAGACCGGCACTGTCCAAATGCCGGAGGAGAGACTCAAATAATTGCTTTGTTTTTTGTTTATACTAACATT
>NW_020871641.1:66057-71057 GCF_003789085.1 Penaeus vannamei | reverse complement strand
AATAAAATAATTATAATAATAACAACAACAACACAATGATAATGATAATAACAACAACAATGATAATGATAATAACAATAATAAATGATATTGATAATATAATAATAACATTGATAATAATGATATTGAATAATAATGAATTGATATAATGATATTGATAATAATGATATTGATAATAATGATATTGATAATAATGATATTGATAATATTGATAATAATTGATATGATAATGATAATAATGATATTGATAATAATGAATTGATAATAATTGATATTGATAATAAGATATTGATAATAATGATAATAATAAATGATATTGATAATAATGATATTGATAATAATGATATTGATATTGATAATAAGGATAATAATGATATTGATATAATGATATAATAATGATATTGATAATGATATTGATAATAATGATATTGATATAATGATATTGATAATAATGATATTGATAATAATAATTGATGGATGATATGGATATTGATAATAATGATATTGATAATAATGATATTGAATAATAATGATATTGAATAATGATATTGATAATAATGAATATTGATAATAATGATAATTGAATAATAATGATATTGATAATAATGATATTGATAATAATAATATGATAATAATTGATATGATAATAATAATGATATTGATAATAATGATATTGATAATAATGATATTGATAATAATGATATTAATAATAATGATATTGATAAATTGATATAATGATATTGATAATTGATATATTGATAATAATGATATTGATAATAATGATATTGATATAATAATGATATTGATAATAATGAATTGATAATAATGATATTGATAATAATGAATGATAATAATGATATGATAATAATGATATTGATAATAATGATATTGATAATAATGATATTGATAATAAATGATATTGATAATAATGATAATAATGATAATTGATAATAATGATATTGATAACAATAATGATAATAATAATAATGATAATAATAATGATAATAATAATAATAACAATAATGATAATAATAAAAATAACAATTATATTATATTCATTATCATTATCATATTTATCATCACCGTTATTATTGCCATTATTATTTTTGTCATCATCATTATCATTACCATTATTATTATATCTATTATTACTATTATTATTATCATTATCATTATCATTATAATAATAATAATGATACTACTACTACTACTACTAATGATAATAATGATAATTATTATCATCATTATCATTATTTCTATTACCCTTACCATTATAATTTTTGCTATCATCATTGCTATTATTATCATCATCACCATTACTATAATCGTTATTTTCATCATTATCATTGATATTGTTATTATTTATACAACAAGAACAAGTACTACTATTACTACTACTGCTACTACAAAAATAGTCATAATGATAATGATAATGGTAATAGTAGTTATAACAATTGTTGTTATTGCTATTACTATTATTATCATCATCATTATAATAATCATCATTATCATCATTACTGTTATTACTAAGATCATCATTGTTATTATGATAATTATAATAATCATCATCATTATTATCAATACTATTTTTATTATTATTACACTTATCATTACTACTATTATCCTTTTCATTCTCATCCTCATCCTTCATTAAAACTATCATTAACATGTCATTATCTATTACAAACACACGTGTGAATGCATAACATCATTAATATATTTGGAAAAAATATAATAGAAAATGATAAAATGAATAAAAATTAAGAAATTAACTGGTTGTTTAACAAGAGGGACGGAGGTGGGGTGAGGGTGGGGGGAGAGTAAGCTAGAAAAATCATTTTATTCTAATTAACTGGGTTTTATGATTATTTTCTCGTATTACTGTTTCAGAAATCGTAAATACATTTTCTAGTTGTTATTTATTGGTTTGAGAACAGCATATAAGCATAAAGATAAATACGATAATTCTAAATGTTAATCTCGCTATCACTGATATCTGAATTACCTCTGATATGATAAGCACTGTTTTGCTTAATAAACATTCTTATAATCAGCTTATGAAGAGCCAGGAGAGAAAAAAAACAAAACAAATAAAGTACAAAGAGCTATACTGTTGGCCTCATCTACGCTTAATTAATTTATTATCATCATTAAACACTCACGCCCACGCATTCACACCTCTGAGAACGATCACAACGCCCATTCAAGGCGAACTCTAGCACCTGCGCTCCCCTCCCCCCTCCCCCTCCCCCATTACCCCCATCCTCTTCTGCTTATCCTCCCCCCCCTTCGCCCCTCCCTTTATCCCCTATTTCTCTCTCCTTTCTCTCACGCCCATTTCTCCATGTAACCCCCTTCCAGGAACCGCATTTCCCTCGGCTTATCCTCATTTGCCTATGTCTCCTTATTCTATTTCTCTGTCTCTTTATCCTATTTCTCTGTCTCTTTATCCTATTTCTCTATATCTCCTTATTCTATTTCTCTGTGTCCTTATCCTATTTCTCTGTCTAATACTATGTCCTTATGTCTCCTTATTCTATTTCTCTTTCTCTTTATCCTATTTCTCTATATCTCCTTATTCTATCCTTATTCTATTTCTCTGTCTCTTTATCCTATTTCTATATATCTCCATATTCTATTTCTCTGTGTCATCCTATTTCTCTGTCTACTTATACTATGTCCCTATGTCTCCTTATCCTATTCCTCTATGTCTCCTTATCCTATTCCTCTATGTCTCCTTATCCTAATTCTCTCTGTCTCCTTATCCTATTTCTCTGTCTCCTTATCCCACCTTCCTCCAATACACGATATGCATTTAACCGGTTTCATATACACATCTCCGTCGGAAATGAATGTATTTCTGACAGAGATAGATTCGAAAATCGGTTAAACGCATATCTTGTATTGTGTAAGAAAATAATTCTCATTCAAATCCTTTCTACATTTGTCATGAATAACTTGTATTCCCCTCACATTAAAACCCCTATTTTCCTTATCTCTCCAACCTACCCCTTATTCAGTACCCTTTCCCCTTAGTCCACCAACACCCCTTTGCCCCCTCACCTCACAGCGCCCTCATAATCCCCCTTGTGCGATGATTCCCTCACACGTGGTAAAGAGGAGGGGGGGTACAAGGGGGTAGGAGAGGGGGGGTGCTAAGGGAAGCGAGGGGACAGCTGGAAGGCAATGGGAGGGTATGGGCGAGGGAGGGGGGGAGGGTGACGGATGAGGGAAGGTTCTGAGGAGGGGAGAGGGGAGGTGTAGAGAGGGGGTTGGGGTGGGGGAGAGGGGTCGAGAGAGAGGGTTAGAGAATGGCTGTTTGTGTGTGTCGAGTGGGACTGGGGAGTCTGTCTGTGAGTGTGTAGAGAGGGGGTGGAGTGGGGGGGAGGAGGGGGGAGGAGAGGGGTGGAGTGGGGGGAGAAGGAAGAAGAGGAGGAGGAGGAGAAGGAGAGGGGTGGAGTAGGGGAAGGAGGAGGAGGAGAAGGAGAGGGGATGGAGTGGGGAAGGAGAAGGAGGAGGAGTAGGAGGAGAAGGAGAGGGGTGGAGTGGGAGAAGGGGGTTGAGAGTGGGCGAGGTGGAGTGTTTGTGTTTGGTGGAACGGGAAGGCTCGGGAGTGAAGAGGTAAAGAAGAAAATAAACGAAGAAGGGAGGACTAGGGGAACGAGAGGAGAGAGAGAGAGAGAGAGAGAGAGAGAGAGAGAGAGAGAGAGAGAGAGAGAGAGAGAGAGAGAGAGAGAGAGAGAGAGAGAGAGAGAGAGAGAGAGAGAACGAAGAAAAAGAGAGAGAGAGAGAAGAAAAAAGAGAGATAGAGAGGAGAAAGAGCAGCGGGAGGAGGGGCGTGGACGTCGGTCAAAAGTGCTGGACTTGACACCTCCCCCCCTCCCCCTCCCCTAAATCAAGGGAGATGACGTCATCATTTAATCATTCACCAATCTTTTCCGTTTACTGACTCCTCTCCCTTTCACAACACGTATATAGGTAAGTGTAATAAAACAATGGAAAGTACATCTATATCAAAGAGAAAAAAGAAAAACAACAAAATGAAGAAAACAGCGACGTTTCGAGTCAAACTGGATTCCACTTCAGGTGGGAACGCCAACAGGCTATTATTTTAAAAAATATATTACCACTGAACACAATTTTTTCTTTTTCTTTTTTCTCTCTCGTAATGTCACGTTTTTAAACATTATTTATGTGGCTGTATTTAACTTCCTCTTCTTTTCAAATACACCACAACTGTTGTTTTTTTAAATGCATTTCACCTACTTTGTTTATACAGTCGCCTGATTACCAGCGAGGTGTATTGTCATCTTTACACCTATCCATTTCCACAACTTTCCTGCACCATTTCCACTCGTTAGGGGACGCCATGAATACAGGGAGTATATAGTGTGTACTCTCCTCACACAATCAATATGATGCAGGAATAACAGTCACTCAACACGGGGGCCTCTTAGTGGTTCATCCTTTCTCGAAACATGGATGACTCATTTGGCCATTGTCTTCGCCATTTTACTCCTCGCTCTGGGTTTTATGCTGACTTCGTATTCCTTGTGGAGGAGGTTCGCTGGGTTTCGTTTTTGTGTGTTGGCGGGTTCGTGTTGCGGGGATGGCTGTGTGTGGCGTTTTGAAATGCGCTCGAAGGGGTTTGGGGACCTTTTTGTCTGAGTCGTGGTTAGTACTGCTCTGTCTGTCTGTCTGTGTGTATGTATGTTTGTCTATCTGTATTTTTCTCTGTCATGTTCTGTCTCTGTATGTATGTATGTTTGTCTGTGTCTCTGTATGTATGTATGTTGTATGTTTGTCTGTCTCTCTGTCTGTGTATGTTTGTCTGTCTGTCTCTCTCTCTATGTCTGTCTGTATGTATGTTTGTCTGTCTTATTCTCTCTCTCTCATTCTCATTATCTCTTTACCCTGCTCATTTCCTTCTTTTTTCTTCCCCCTTCCCCAAACATCCCTCCCATTTTACTCCCTTTCCTTCTTCCCTCCTATATTCTTCC
>NW_020871641.1:53557-58557 GCF_003789085.1 Penaeus vannamei | reverse complement strand
GAAGGGCGGAGGAAAGGGAGGGAGAAGGAGGAAGGAGGATTGAATGGAGGGAGGGAGAGGGAGGAAGAAATATGTTGGGGAATGGAATAGGAGGGAGAAAAAGAGGAAGAAGGAAGATTGAATGGAAGGAAAGGGAAGGGAGGAAGAGAGAAGTTTGAGGATGGGATGGTCGGAAGAAAGGAGGAAGAAGGAGGAAGGAGGATTGAATGGGGGAAGGAGAAGGGAGGAGGAAAAATCTTGGGGAATGGAATGAAAGGAAGAAAGGGAGGAAGAAGAAGAAAGTAGAAGGGAAGAGAAAGGTGAGAGAAGATGGAAAGGGAAGACGAAAGAGAGAAAGAAGAAGGAAGTGGAAGAGAGAAAGAAAGGTGGAAGAAGCAGATGAAAGATAGAACAGGGGAAGTAAAAGAAGAAGAATGAATGGGCGTAGGAAAGGAATGAGAAGAAAGTGGATAAATGGAAGGGAAAGAAAAAGAAGACAAAGGTAAAGGAGGATAAAATGCGAAGGGAAGGAAAGAGGAAATATAAGAAAAATTAGGAGGAAGTGAAAGGCAGAATAAAAGTAGAAAAAAGGAAGGAAAGAAATAAAAAAAGAGAGAACGGGAGAAAAGGAGATAAACAGAAAAGATAATAGGAAAAAGAACAAGAAAGAGATAGAGAATATAATAAAAAAAGTCGAAAGGAAGAGACAGAATGGAAGAGAGTAAGTGAGGAAATGAAAAGCAGAAAATGGGGATAGAAGAAAAAGACAATAAGAGACAGAATGAGAAGAGAAAACGAAGAAGAAAATAGATTGGATAAACAACGGAAGACAGGATGAAAGGAGAAAATGACAAGGAAAATTGAATTAAGAAATGGGTGGAAATGAGAAGGAAGGAAGGTTATGGGAAAAGAAATGAGAGTAAAAAAGGAATGCAAGATTGAAAAAATGCAAGGCAAACAGAACGGGAGAATTAGAGAAAGAGAGAAAGAATATAGAAATAAAGATAAAAAGATGGTGAAGAAGATGAAGAAGAAGGAGGAGAAGAAAAAGAAGAAGAAAAAGCAGCAGCAGAAGAAGAAAAGGAAGAAGAAACAAAAGAAGGAGAAGGAGAGGAAGAAGAAAAAATAGAAGCAGAAGCAAAATAAGAATAATAATAAGACAAAAGACAAAAGTGGACATGTAAGAAAAGGGAAAGAGAGACACAGATTGAAAGGAGAAAAGGAGATGAAGGAGAGGGAATAACACAAAAGGTAAAGAATAACGTTTTGATTGAATAATAAACCAAAAACGAAGAAATATTAAATACAAAAAAAAAAAAAGAATAAGTAAAACACAACAACAAAAACTATTGATTAGAAACAACCTGTTTATGCTGTATTATTGTCTTATCAAGATCACAGAAAAAGAGGATTAACAAAACAAAGAAATAAATAAAAATAAACAGATAATCTGGATTAACGTCTCGGCTTATGGAGTTTTATTTATCTATTTATTTTTACTCATATAAACTCATGTTTTAATATTTTCTCTCAATATTCAATCTCACATGTTATCCCTTCGCTATTAATGTACGTAAATGTACTTAAAAAAATATATATATGTATTTTATTGTTCTTTTTTAAATATCTTTTATTTTTTTATACATTCTTTTATATTTTATTGTTTTTTTTATGTCTCGTGGATTAATATAAAAATGATGAAGGTGATTATTCTGTCATCATTATTGTAGCTTTGAATTATTATTACGATTTCATCATTTCCTTATGTCCTCTTTTTACTTATGATATTTTTTTTGTAGTTCGTTGTTGTTAAAGATTATCATTGTGTTTCCTATGTTTGTTGTTGTTTAATCACCATTAACCTTAAAATTAACATTAGTATTAGAGTTAGTATTACTATTACTCACTATTGGTATTATCATCATTGGTATCAGTATTCCCATTAGCATTAGTATTAACATCAACATTAGCATTAACATTTCCATTAGTATTACCACTAGTATTGCTATTAGTATTACTATTAGTACCGTAACTACTGTCATTATCGCCATCATTATCATCCTCATCATCCTTATTATCATTATTATCCTAATTATCATTATCATCATTATCATCCTCATTATCATTATCATCATCATTATCACCATTTTTACCATCATGTTATTACATTTGTCTTTATCTAATGTTTTATTATTCTTACCATTCTTAATGTTACATGTATCTATTTACATTCAGAAACTAGGTGAGAGAGAGAGAGAGAGAGAGAGAGAGAGAGAGAGAGAGAGAGAGAGAGGAGAGAGAGAGAGAGAGAGAGAGAGAGAGAGAGAGAGAGAGAGAGAGAGAGAGAGAGAGAGAGAGAGAGAGAGAAAGAAAGAAAGAAAGAGAAGAAAGAAAGATACATACATACATTACATACATATATATATATATATATATATATATATATATATATATATATATATATATAGATAGATAGATAGATAGATAGATAGATAGATAGAGGTAGAATAGATAGATAGATAGATAGATAGATAGATAGATAGATAGATAGATAGATAGATAGATAGATAGATAGATTAGATAGATAGATATAGATAGATAGATAGATAGATAGATAGATATAGATAGATAGAATAGATAGATAGATAGATAGATAGAGATAAGAGATAGATATAGAGAAGAGATAGATAGATAGAGAGAGATAGATAGATAGAGAGAGAGAGAGAGATAGAGAGAAGAAGAGAGAGAGAGAGAGAGAGAGAGATGGGCAGATAGATAGACAGATAAATAGAAAAAACCTTGTTCCTTCCTCATTAGCATAAAAAAAACATATTACACGTCCATTTTCGTCACTGATCACCACAATCAACAATCTAATAGGGTTTTGAATGTTCAGAATAAGGGTTCTATATGTTCAATTGCCCCAAGAGAGCGGAAGTCCTCGATCTAAGGAGAAATAAGAAAAACACTTGATGAGGAAAAAGAACTCGTGAAATTTGTGTGAATTTCGTAACTTTGGGAAATTTCCTGTGTTCATATGGCGTCTTTTTGTGTATATGGAGGGTTTGTGTGTTCGTCTGTGTGTAGACTTGTTCGTGAGGGCGGATGGACGCCTCGAGGAGTACGGTGATGTATCTGTACGCGTTGTACCGAGATATATATACTGACATACACGTATAAACACGCACAAACGTACACACGCACGCGCACGTACACACACACGCGCACACGTACACACACACACAAACACACAAAACATACAAACACACCACACAAAACACACTAACACACACACACACACGTGTACACACACGAACATACACACACACATTCGAACCCCACACTCCTCCTTCCCTTAAAACACTCCTCCCCTCCCCCCTACCCCCTCCCACGCACCTTCGCTCCACAACAGATTGGGCTCAACACCGACTCCGTATAAGTCCATCACCGTATTTAGATCAACATCGAGACCCAGTAAACATCACCCTCCTGCCCTCTCCCCTACTAAGCCTTTCCCTCCCCCTTCCCCCACCTTCCTTCTCCCTTCTCCTCCTCCATACGCTTCTCTCTCCTTCCCCCTTCCCCTTCTCCCCTCCCTCCCCCTTCCTTCCCTCTCCCTCCCCCATGCGTTTCTCTCTCCTTCTCCCTTTCCACCCTTCTAACCTTCTCCTTTCATTCCCCTCATCCTCCTCTCCTTCTTCCCCTCCCCCTTCACCCTCCCCCCCCCCCTTCACCCTCCCATCTCCCTCCCCTTCACCCTCCCCTTCTCCATCCTCCTTCGCCCCCCCCCATACCTCCCTCCCTTCCCCCTCCCTCCCACACACCCTACACTCAACAGGCCCCGCGTCCTTATCTGATCGCCGGCGAGTAAACAAGAATTATTATCATCTTTTAAGACGAAGATAAACAGCTTTTCTATTCCCTCCTTGCCCTCCCTTTCTCCCTTTATCCCCTTTCCCTTGTTCTCATATCATCCTATCTGTCCCTTGATCCTTAACACTCTTAAGGAACCCTTTTCCTTCGGACCCTTAAGGAAGAGTGCTTGGGATGACGGGGAGAAAAGGAAGGGAATGAACGCGTGTGTAGGGGAAATTCCTGATATTTTAGGGGGAAAATTATAAAAAGGGGAAAATATAACGTAAACGAAATTGCGATAGGGATATTAAAGGGAAAGGAAGATAATGTCATAAGATATATAAATAAAAGTAGATGAAAATTAAGATGATAGAGAAAGGAGGAGGAGGGAGACAACTGCGAGAGAAAATTGTCCTAGGGGAAAAGAGACGGTAATGGAGGCGTAGCGGGGAATTTAAGGGTTAGTATCCTCGTAAGAGATTTCAAGAGTTTACGAATGTAGCTTCAAATAAATATTGGGGTTAATAGATACGTAAGACCTTAAAGAGGGTCTTACGTCTTAAACAGGGTGTTAAAATAGGCTTGACAGGAAAATAAAATGATACGGGGGGAAATGCAAGTTATTGGAACCACAACAGGGGAAAAAAAGTAATACAGGCATGGAAAGGGAAATCTAGGTTAGCAGCCATATGATACATGGAGAAAGAAACAACAGGTAACAAGCTGGAAATATGAAACCTAAAAGCAAATAAAAAGCAACCGTGTATATTTTTCAATCCCAGAGAGAGAGGAGAGAGATAAACCTACACACACACACGCACATACAGACAGACAGACAGATAGAGAGACAGACAGACAAACATACAGAGAAACATACAGACAAATAGACAAGCAGACAGAGAGACAGATAGACAAGTAGAAAGAGACAGACATACAAACAGACAGATAGACAAATAGATAGAGAAAGAGGACAGACAGTAAGACAGACAGACAGACAGATATGAAGACAGACAGACAGACAGACAAATAGGAAGACAGACAGACAGACAGATACACAGACATAAAGACAGAGAGAGAGAGAGAGAGGAGGGGCGCGTGACGGACTGGGAGAGACGGGCCACCAACACACACTACAGCGGGAAGAAAAAGCCTTTGGCCAATTTGCA
>NW_020871641.1:26057-28557 GCF_003789085.1 Penaeus vannamei | reverse complement strand
CAATTATAATGATAATAATAATAATAATGATAATAACAATAATGATAATAATAATAAAAATGATAATAATAATGATAATAATAATATAATAATGATACTACTACTACTACTAATAATAATCATAACAATAATGGTAACGATGATGATGATAATAACAATGATCATAATAATCATAATCATAATGTTAATATCGCTAACACTAATCATGATAATGCTAGTAATAGTAATATCGATAATGATGATAATAATAACGATAATAATAATCACATATCTAATGGCAATATCTAATGATGGTGATACTGGTAGTGATAATACTAGTAACAACAAAAACAAATAATAATAGCATAAAAATAATAACAATTATTGTTCTTATCATAATCATAATGACGCTGATGAGGATACGGATAATACTAATAATAAAACAACGATAATACTAGATATATTGATAACAATAACAATAATATTGATAACGACGGTAATAACTGTGGTAATGATGATAATAACGATAAGAAAGAGGACGATGCCTGTGATAATTTAATTTCTGACAACAACAACAGAGCGAAAGCACAGTAACAAAAATAAAGCAACATTAATGCTAATATCAGCAATGATAACTGACACAGCAGAGCTCCCAGCCTAACCAATGAGAACATTAATAACATCACATAAAAGACTCATCATCATTTACATTCTTCATCGTTACTCGTCAGACGCAGAACCTCGTGTCAAGCTACAATAGCCCACTCCCCCCTTCTCTCTAATCCCTCCCCCTCCTCCTTAACCCCTCCCCCTCCTGCCTAATCCCTCCCCCTTCCCTTCTAGTCTATGAAACCCCAAGGACCTCCATCTGTTAAGCAGGGGTTCTCGACCTGAGGGCCAAGGGGTACTTTCAGGGGAGCATGGAGCAATATCTAAAAAAATGACGTCCAATTAAACTGAATTTTATTATCACCCACAGTATCTACATGTAATTATCTCTAACATATCAGTAAATTGGATTCTTTCCATAAAGTGTTCTTTTCCTACAGCTATCGACAGCACTACACTGTTCATGACTATTAATAACTGAATCTAAAAAGATGACAGACACTGGACAGAGCCATGGAGATAATTACATATTGGTCGGGGGCCACAGAGCCGGAAAGGTTGGGAACCGCATTTCTCAGGACTCCCCGTTAGACCCCAAGATGATCTTCTCACTTCTTTCTCCTTCTGCAAGACCCCAAAGGACTCTATTCTACCTCCTAGATCTTGTGTTAGAGTCCAAGGCCCCATCTTACCTTCCCTTTTCTGTAGTAGACTTCAGGACCCTAAGATTCTCCTCCTATCTCTCCCATCTTGTAAGAGACCCTAAGACCCCTCTCCTATCTACCTTCCTTCCGTACTTTATTAGACCCAAGGGATTCTCTCCTTTCTTCTCCAACTCCTTCCATCCTCTCCTCTGGCAGACCTCCCCTCTTCCTCTCTTCCTCTCCTATGCTAGACCCCAAGACCAGGATCCTAATTTCCTTCCTCTTCTGTTAGACTCGAAGACCTCCTCTTCCTTTCTTCTTCCTCTGCTAGACTCCATAAACACCCTATGATCTTTTTCCTCCTCTGAAGACCTCCTTTCCTCATTTTTTGTGCGGTCTCAAGACCCCCTTTCTTTTTTAAGACCATAAAAGACCCCTTCCTTCCCCTCCTCAGGAAGACCCCGAGACTTCCTCCTTCTCCATTCCCCTTTCTCTTTGACCCTAGAACTCCTATCCTCCCTTTCCCTCCTCAGGAAGACCCCAAGACCTCTTCGTCCTCCCTTCCCTTTCCCCTTCCTCTTAGATCCTAGAACTCCCCTCCTCCCTTTCCCCCACTCTGTCAAACCCAATACCCCTTTGCTCCCCTCCCTCCTATATAGCTGCGCCCCCACTTATCCACTCCTCAACACCTCCACCCCTCCCCATCCCCGCCCCACCCCCACCCCCATATGACAGCGCAAAGCATAAACTCGAGGAGTTAGGCGAGAAGTGGAAACAACCATCTGTCTTCATTGGGGAGGCGACAGGGCGAGTGCTCCGCTGTCCCCTCTCTCGCTCTTCCTCGGTCTTTCTCTCTCTTTCTCTTTTGTCTCTCGCTCTTCCTCGTTCTTTCTCTCTCTTTATCTTTACTATCTCTCGCTATTTTCTCTCTCCTTATGTTAGTCGATCTTCTTTTTCGAAATATTTCCCTCTCACCTTCCTATTTTTTTGTATAAACATGCATATACGTAAGTCGAGCAGCGCACGGACGGATCGAGCGACACCATCACAAAATTGTCAGAGCCACCACACATATTAATACCATTTGCATCACAATAACACTTTACATATTGTGCGCGCAGTGTGTATCGTGTGGTGGAGTATGTCATCCCGTAGGGCAAGGGCTGGGCAACACGTACTGGCACACAGAATAAA
The DNA here is from genome assembly GCF_003789085.1 of Penaeus vannamei. Taxonomy (NCBI): domain Eukaryota; kingdom Metazoa; phylum Arthropoda; class Malacostraca; order Decapoda; family Penaeidae; genus Penaeus; species Penaeus vannamei. Next base: position 26,131 of record NW_020871641.1, on the reverse strand, counting down.
GCCACCCATATACTCTTGTGTTATATCGCGGCAATGCCTTACACGGTTGTTAATGGGGATATCCTAGGCTATGC
>NW_020871641.1:22500-25957 GCF_003789085.1 Penaeus vannamei | reverse complement strand
ATATATATATATACACATACAGTCACATATATATATATATATATATATATAATATATATATATATATATATATATATATATATATATAGTATATATAGATAGATAGATAGATAGATAGATAGATAGATTAGATAGATAATAGATAGATAGATAGATATATAGATAGATAGATAGATAGATAGATATAAATACATATATATTTGTGTGTATGTGTGTGTGTGTATGTTTGTATATGTATTATATATATATATATATATATATATTATATATATATATATATATATATATATATATGTGTGTGTGTGTGTGTGTGTGTGTGTGTGTGTGTGTGTGTGTGTGTGGTGTGTGTGTGTGTGTGTGTGTGTGTGTGTGTGTGTGTGTGTGTGTGTGTGTGTGTGACATCTAAAAGCTGCATTGGCTCTAATTTCATGGACTCCACTTAATTACATTTTACCTCACGCGCGTCGGGTGAAAATCTTCACCTGAGATTCGTCACCTTGGCCAGATAAGGAATCAGCTGATCGACGGCAGCAGCTGATTGGTGGATATTTTTGTTGGAAATTGTTTTCAAAGTGTTTGTGAAACGCAAATTAATATGCTGCATTGTGCATATGAGCGTGTATGTTTATGTATGTATACGTATGTATGCACATGTGATATGTTTATATCTATATGTCTGTTTGTGTGCGTGTGTGTGATTGGCGGGTAATATACGCATCTATACATACACAAATACATACAGACGAATATGTATATGTGCTCGTGTGTGTGTGTGGTTAAGTGGGTGCGGATGCTTATATGTGTGTGTGATCGTTTGCGTGTGTGTGATCATTCGCGTGTGTGTGCGTATGCGTGCGTGCGTACAGACCTCTCTCTCTCTCTCTCTGTCTCTCTCGCTTATTTCTCTTCCACGCCCCCCCCCCCCCCACCCCTCCCTCCCCCATAGGGATCAACACCCACAACATCCATACCCCGAATGCACAAAGTTCAGAAACCTTTCACTTTTTAAGACAAAGTTCCTGCAGAAGTCTGAGCTATAACATTAAAAAAAAAAAAAACTTTTGCAATCGACTTCCTTAAACCTTTACCTGTTGCCTGCCTCCCTCTCGATCCCCCAATTAATTGCATAAAAGACGTGACTTGATAAAAAGAAAAAAGAGAGGGAGAGGGAGGGAGAGGAAGAGCGAGAGGAAGGGCGAGAGGCACAACAAGGAGATATAAGAGGGCCAGTGAAAGGAAGTATGAAAGACTGTGTGAGAGAGAGAGCAAGAGAGGGGCATTGAAAGAGAAATGGAGAGACAGAGAAAGAGGGGGAGAGATAGATAGATAGATAGGTGGATAGATAGATAGAAAGAGAGAGGGGGAGGGGAAGGAGAGAAACAAAAGAAAGATAAAAAAATAGGGAACAGAAGAAAGCGGAGAACAAATACAGAACAAAAGAGAGAAGCAGCGAATTTGAAAAGAAGAGATACAGAAAGAGTAATAAGGAAGAGAGAGAGAGAGAGAGAGAGAGAGAGAGAGAGAGAGAGAGAGAGAGAGAGAGAGAGAGAGAGAGAGAGAGAGAGAGAGAGAGAGAGAAGAAAGAAGAGAAGAAAAGATAGAAGAAAAAGAAAGATAGAAAGAAAAAGAAAGATAGAAAGAGAAAGAAAGTAACCCAGACAGAGACAGATAGAAAGAGAGAAGAGAAAGGCGAGACGCAGACAGAGAGACAGAGAGAAGGAGAGCGCGAGAGGCCCAGGAGCGCGAGAGGGGAGGTCCTAATAGGCCGGGGGGGGGGTCTAGGGGCGTCCTCGCTGACTCAGAGAGAGGCCGCGTGATTGGTTCTGAAGGTGAGGCGACGGTTCTCCAGTCGAGCTTTTTCTTTTTCCCCTTCCTGTTTCCTCTATTTCTTTTCCTTTTTTTTTTTTTGCTTCATTCAGGATAATTTTCCCTTTTCCTTTTCTTTTCCTTCTCGAATATTTTTCATTTCCTTTCATCACTATTTAAGATTTTTTTTTCTTCTTTTCTCGTATTTTATTGTTTAGACAGTGTATGTTTAACGTCTTCGTTTTTGTTCTCAAAAGTGAGAATAAGAAGAGCGAAAAAAATATGATGATAAAAAGGAAAGATGAAATAACGGAAAATAAAAATAGGAGAAGAGAGAAAGAAAAAAATCAAGAATAATAAAAAAAACAAAGAAAATAGAAAGAAAGAAAAAAAAGAAGAGAAAGAAGAAAGAAAGAAGAAAAAAAAGTTAGAAAAAGAGAACAGAAAGAAGAAAGAAAAAGAAAGGAGAAGGAGAGGAAGAAGAAAGAAACGAATGGAGAATAACGCATCAGCGGGGGATGAGGGGAGAGCTCGCCAGCATGAGCGAGGGGAAACCGAGCCTTTCTCAGCCTAAGAAAAATTAGACTCCCTTTCGGTGACAAGTTCTATGGACTTTAGGGGAAGGGGAGGGAGGGGAGGGAGGGTGGGGAGGGAGAGAGGGAGGGAGAAGGGGAAGGAAGAGAGGGTGGGAGGGAGGGAAGGAAGAAGGGGAAGGGGAGGGTGGGAGAGAGTGAGGAAGGGAGGGAGTGAGGAAGGAGGAGGGTGAGAGGGGGAGAGGAGAGAGAGAGAGAGAGAGAGAGAGAGAGAGAGAGAGAGAGAGAGAGAGAGAGAGAGAGAGAGAGAGAGAGAGAGAGAGAGAAGAGAGAGAGAGAGAGAGAGAGAGAGAGAGAGAGAGAGAGAGAGAGAGAGAGAGAGATGAGAGAGAGAGAGATAGAGAGAGAGAGAGAGAGAGAGAGGAGACGAGAGAGATGAGAGATACCGAGAGAGAGAGAGAGAGAGAGAGAGAGAGAGGAGAAAAGGAGATAGATAGACAGAGATGAGAGAGAGGAAGATAGATAGACAGATAGATCGAGAGAGACGAAGGTATGAAAGACGAAAGATAATCATAGTTTTTGGGCAAACCACGATTTGGATTTTTCTTGCTCGAACACAGGAAAAAGTTTGAACATTAAGTCGAAGACGAAGGTGAATTATGAACCAAGTTTACCGCTTTGATGCTTTAAATTCACACTCAATTCATCATTTCACAGTCGGACACGCACACACACACACACACATATACACACACGCACACACACACACACACACACACATACACACACACACACAATACACGAGCATACACAAACAGACACATACATACACACACACAGAATACACACACAAACAGACACGTACACACACACATACACACGAACACTCACAGACACATATATAAACGGACACAAACATATAAACGCACACACACACTTATACATACAAACACACACACATGTATACATACACACAAACACACACTCACCTACAGATATACACACAAACACACTCACATACAGATATTCACAGAAACACACACACATACATATATACACACAAAAACACATACATACATATATACACACAAACACACACACAATCTCACACACACACA
>NW_020871641.1:0-17500 GCF_003789085.1 Penaeus vannamei | reverse complement strand
TAACAATATTAACAATATTGATAATGATAATGATGATGATAATATTAATAAGGATTATGATAATCATGATGATGATAAAAAAAATAATGATAATAATAACAACAGTAATTACTATTATCATTATGAAGATGATAATGATAATGATATAATAACCGCTGAAAACAACATCAATGCACTGAAGTAATTAGAAAACAAGACACCATTCTCATAGGCCTATCCTTTGCTCAGTTTTGGCATTATTTATTGACGTAATTTTGCCAGACTAAAATCCCCCCCCCCTTCTCCGTCCTAAAAAAACACACTTACCTTGATTTTTTTCTCGAAGTTTGTGTGTCTTGTCGTCAAAAAAATACACGTTACATATACAAATAAAAAGCAGTTTGTATTCACACTTTCACTTGAACTAATGTCACTGCACGTAATACAACTGCAGACCGAAACTGTCAAGAATAAATTGTCAAAAAGTGTCAAGCGAGTTGTGACTTCTTGCAATCTATAAAAGCCGTCGATGACTGTCTAGAAGTGACAGCCCAAACTGACTCTGTTTTGATAAGATTAGCTCCGAACAATCTCACCTTCCTCTCGTTTTCTTTCGGGCGAGTGTCAGAGATCTTCGTTCGAGGGGGGACTCATGTAAACTGATTATCTCCTATATGTATACTCTTCAATGACTTTATTCCAGTTGTGTGTTGTTTATATGCACTAGTTTTGGTTCTGTCTTTTTGTTTGTGTGTGGTTTATTGAGTTCGTATAACTAACTTGAATTAAATTGATATCTTTAGAGAATAAATTAACACAAAATAAATATTATTCACGAAACATGTTCCACTCTGTTCGTTCACCTTTGAAGTTTGACCTGTAAGTAATGTTATTTACTGCATGAGTGACAAGATTACACCGTGTTATCAGGGAATATTATGATAAAGTGTGATAACAGGCCATAGATAAGGGTGTGAATCTACCCAGCCAATGTGATAAGTGGCTGTGATTAAAAGTACATCATTTTTTTAACCAGTTTAATATCATTATTATAATTATCACTTTCCTGCACCTAAATTTTAACGTAAATAATTAGGATAAAACGGAATAATCCAATATTTTGTCTTTTATCATGGGTTAAAAAAAAGACTGGGTGGAATGCAAAACGAGTGCTGGCGATACAGCTTTAAAATTGTCAATATGTTTATTAATTTTTAGAAAACGTGTGGTTTGTATGCTCGTGAAAATGATGAAAAAAGATGGACGACCCTTTGGTATGATTATCATTATTATCATTTTTATTATTGTTATCATTATTGTTAATAAAATTATTATCATTGTTATCATTATTATCATTATTGTTATTAACATTTTTATCATTGTTATAAGTGTTATTGTTATTATTTTCATTATTGTTCTTCTCATTAATATTATCATTATCATTATAATCATTATTACTATTGTTATTATTATAATCATTATTACTATTGTTATTATCGTCATCGCTATTATGATAATTGTAGTTGTTGTTATTGCTTTTATCATTATCATCATCATCATTGTCATTATCATTATCTTTATTGTTGTTGTTGTTGTTCTTCTTCTTCTTCTCATTATTATTATCATTATTATCATTATCATTGTTATTATTATTATCATTATTGTTATCATTATTATTATCATTGTTATTGTTATTTTATTGTTATTGTTATTTTTTAATATTATTACAATATTCTTTATCTATACTATTGTTATAATGCCGATAATGATGCTTATTGTTAACAATTATCAAAATTAGTATCATTACTGCTATCATTATTATTGTTATGATTACTTCTTTTATTATTGTTATTGTTATTATCTTCACTATTGATCTTATAATTATTACTTTTATTATTACCGTTGTTATTGTTATTGTTTTTTATCAGCATTATTATTATAACTATCGTCATTATTATCATTATTATGATTATCATAATTTTTATTGTTATTGTTATTGATATCAATATTACGATTATCTTTATTTTTATTATTATCATCATTATCATCATCATCATCATTATTATCATTATGATTATTGTCATTGCTATTATCATAATTTTTATCATTATCATTATCATTGTTATTATTATTACTATCATTATCATCATTATCATTTCGTTGTTATTGTTGTTCTTACTGATGTCGTTTTTCTTCTTATTATATTATTGCTATCATTACTATAATTGCTATTTTCATTATTTTTACTATCATCAATATTATCATTATTATTGTTGTCATTATCATTGTTATTATTATCATTATTATTACTTCCGCCAAGGATAACCTCCTGTTTAAAGTAGCGTTGGTTAGTTTGTTTGTTAGTTCGCGCTACAACTCAAAAAGTTATGAACAAATGAACATTTTTGTACCAGAGGTGTGTCTCAGCCCAATTAAAATGACATTAGATATGGTGATGATTCGAATCATGATCCAGGATTTTTTAAAATGATTGCATCGGTTACGTGTTGTTGTTGTTCTTGTCATTATTATGAGCATTGCAAGATAGGGACAACAACTGCCTTGGCGGAGGTATGCGCTCTCTGAGGGCTTCTAATTATCATCATTGTTATTGTTACTATTGTCATTTTCATTATTTTCATCATCATCATTATTATCTTTTCATTATCATCATTATTATCTTTTTATTATCATCATTACTATCTTTTCATTATCATCATTAATATCATTACTATTAGAACTTTATCATTACTATTATGTTTCGTATTATTATTACTATTATTATCATTATCATTATCATCATCATTATCATTATTGCTATTATTATTATCATCATTATCATTATCATTATTACTATTATTATTATTGTTGTTTGTTGTTGTTGTTGTGTTATTACTATTATTTATCATCATTATTATTATCATTATTATTATTATTATTATTATTATTATTATTATTATTATTATTATTATTATTATTATCATTATTATCATTATTATTATCATAACTATATTCATTATTAGTGGTAGTAGTAGTAGCAGAAGTAGTATTTTTGGTATTATTGCCATTATTGTTATTGCTGTTATTGCTAGTATTATCATTGCTATTATTATTATCATCATCATTATCTTTATTGCTATTTTCTATGATCATTATTGGTAATTCTATTGTTATTGTTATTATTACTATTATCATTATTGTTATCATGATCATGATTGTTATTGTTATCATTATTGTTATTATCATTATTATTATTATTATCATCATTATTATTATTTTTTCATTATCATTATCATCATCATTATCATTATCATTATCATTATTATAATAATTATTAATATCATTATTATCATTATTATCACTATCAATATCATCATAATCATTATCATCATTATCATATTCATAATCATCAAATTATCAACATCATTATCATTGTTATCATTAACAGTATTATCATCGCTACAATTATCATTTTTGTTATAATGATAATGGTAATTATAACAATGATAATAGTAATTATCACTATTATCGTTATCTATTTTACTATCATTATTATTTTNTAAAACGCTAAAAATTTAAAAAAAGGATCAAGGCAGCGGAATAATCACAAAATAACCAAAGACAAAGAAGAAATAAATAAATAAATAAATAAACAAATAAATACAGTAGGCAGAATCAAGATAAAAAAATAATGCAATCAACCCCCCCCCTCCACGCCGTAATCCAAGGATTAGAGGAAGTAAGTGAGGGAATGAAGGAAGGAAGGAAGGAAGTAAGAAAGAAAGAAAATGACGAAAGGTGGGAGGGAAGGAAGGGAGGGAAGGAGAGAGGGATGGATGAAGGAAAGACGGAGGGAGGGAAAGAGGGAAGGACGGATAAGGAAGGAAGGAAGACACCAACGTCTTTCCAGGAAGAACGGGGCGAGCCTCCTCCACCGCGGCGAGGATTCGTGACGGGAGAGAGCGCAATAGATGGGTCGGATCGGAATGTACGTGCACTAAAGCTGTGGGTAGGGGGTAGGGGGGTAGGGGGTAGGTGTAGGGAGTAGGGGATAGGGGTAAGGGGTTGAGGCTTAGGGTTTGGAAGAGGAAGAGATGGGGATAGAAGGGGTGGAAGGAGGGAAGGAGGGAAGGGGGAAGAGGGAAGGGAAGAGGGGGGGGGGGGAAGGGGGGAAGGAGGGAAGGGAAGGGGAAGGGGGAAAGGGGGAAAGGGGTAAGCGTTGGGGGGCCGTGGTAGAGTGGGGTCGAGTTTGAGTGAGGGTAGGGGAAAAGGTATTGGGTAGAGAAGAGGAAGAAGGTAGAAATAGAGATAGGGGTAGGAGGGAAGGGTTGCGGGTGGGGTGGGGGTGGTTGAGGGTTGGTCGGTATTAACAAGGAGTTTAAGGGGAGGCCAAGAGCAGATGGAATGGTGGGTGGGTGGGGGGGGTGCGTCATCGCTAGCCCTGCAGCAAGGTCTACTCTTCTCATTTCTAAACCTCCCACCTCCTCCCTCCTTTCCTTTCATTTCCTCCCCACTCCCATCCTCACCAACCCCCCCCCTAACCATTTACCTGAGATCTCCCATTCACTCTGACGTCAACCTTCTTCCATCCCTCTCCCTTATCCATCCCCCTCCCCTCTCTCCTATCCTTCCCCCTCCCTCCTCTCCCTCTCCCCTATATTTTCCCCTCCCTCCTCTTCTCTCTAAACACTATCCATACCTATTAATCTTTTAAGCGTTTTATCAAATTTCAAGTGTTTTGACTTGAACCGTCAATATTTTTTCCTTCTTTTTATCACCATTCGTTTCGCTGCTCGTCGCTGCGGCCCTCACGGCGTCCCCGGCGCGACCTCGGCGTCCCCAAACACCAAAACAAAAACCCGCTTGATGCGACACCTGCCAAGCGCGTCCAATCCAGCCCCGCTCCTCCTCGTACCGGATTCGCTCCGGGTATTATGTCCTGCCTCCACGTGCCTGTTTACGTAATACCGGGGCACCTATAACGAAGGGGTACGAGCCGGCGGGGACACCTGCACACGGGCATTACTTGCCCCGACATCTCTCGACCAAGCGCAATTGACACGCGTCATGCACTATCATTACGTAGTGACACTTGTCAGGTGACACGGACAGATGGCGCCACGCATTATACGGTACTCGCAACGGGTGACAATCTCCAAGTGGCGCCAGCACGCGGTTCCACTTCTTAAAGAGGTTCTAAGTACCCGCAGGTACTGCCACGTGTTCTGTGGCGCGAGCATGTGGTTAAACCTATTAAAGGGGACGCACGTGGAGTAAAACCCATTAATCAGTCTACTTAGCGATGTCAGTGGCACCCATAGTAGGACAAGGGACCCTGCTACTCTTTACGCAACACTGCGCCGTGTCGACATCGAATGAGCGGTGCCGCAACACCGCGAGACCTAGGCACACCCATCGAGTGGCACTGACTCAGCCCAGCAATTAAAGTGACACTGCAACACAAAGTGGCACATGTCCTGACACCATTTCAGCGACGGTGCAGCCTCGACGCGCCCTTCGATGGCACCTCAACTCGGTGGCACCAGAGCTCGGTGGCACCAGAGCTCGGTGGCACCGGGGCTCAGTGGCACCTCCCCGCGGCTCAGAGCCATACATTGATACGTGACGCAATGGCGACGCGCGCCAGGTGGACGCGGTATCGGAAGTGCAGGCACCGGCCACGGAGGAATGTGTGGGAAGTGGGTCACACACGCGCCGCCTCGCTGCCTCCTGCCTGCCTGCCTACACAAGGCCGCCCTGCCGCAGCCGCCGCAGCCATCGCCGAAGCCGCGCGTCCGCCAGCCTTCCTCCCTTCCTTCCGCGCATCCGCTCGCCCGCGCGCGCGCCAACCCTTCACTTCCACGCCGTGCCTGCCGCTGCTTCCGGTCACACGCCGCCATCACCACCCCGGCCACGTCCACCCAAGGCTGGATCGCCTATCCGCGCTCCATTCTCCCTCCCGTTCACGCCAATAATAATAATAAAAAATGATCGACCTTCTCCTTGAAACGCGATTCCAAGATTGTGGGGCCTATAAATGGTGTCCATCTACATAGGTATTCACTTTCCATCAGCTCATTCATTCATTCATTCTTTCACTCATTCATTTTTTAGAATATTTCGGCCGTGGTTCTCGGTTCCTGTTTCGCCTGAACGAGATTCTATTCTATCCATTCTTTATCTCGCCTGCTCAATAGTCTTATCTTTTCCCCCTCCTCCTTCTCCTTATCATCATGATCACCATCAATTTATTTTTCCTCTTCTCTGCTCCCCTTTCAGATGGATGGGAGGGGGGTATCCACCTGCTCTACATCCTTATCTCAACTTCCTCATCTTCTTAGTTCATCTCTTCCCTTCACCTTCTTTCTCTACTTCCTTCCTTCCTCCACAGAGCCCACCAATGGCTGCCTCACGTGTATATTATTCTTTTCTCAAGTCCCACACTTACTCTCTGCCCCGATTGCAACCACGGCGACCCCCCCCCCCCCCCCGCTTTGCTTTTCCCAAAAGAATCCGAAGAAAAGAAAGAGAAATCCAAGACGAAAAAATTATATCAAATAAAAGCCTTCGAAAGATCATAAACAGCTGATTCACTAACCAATTAGCGGGGCGATCATTTAGCCGTGCGACTCCCTTCGCACTTTCACCCGCGGCCCCCCCGAACTCGCCGGCCCAACGGGAATCAAAAACGCGAAAATCCAATCTCGTAACCAAATTAAGATGCCGCCCGAATTGCGACCTTGTGACAGTTATCATCACCGAACAGAGCACTCGTTCCCTCTGGCTCTCCGGTCGCACGGCGCGCATCCACCGGCCTTCCCATTCCAGATTGCATGCAGCCCGTTTCCTGTTTCACAACGCGTCCCGTGATCCATTTCTCACACTTCCACCGATAATCGTTCTCTGTCTATCATTCGTTCGTTCTCGTTTCTCGTTCTCTCGTTCTTCCTCTTTCTCTGTTCTTTTCTTTCCGTTTGTGTCTGTCTATCATTCGTTCGTTCTCGTTTCTGGTACTCTCGCTCTTCCTCTTTCTTTTTCTGTTCTTCTCTTTCTCTCCGTCTGTCTCTGTCTGTCTCTGTCTGTCGTCTGTCTCTGTCTGTCTGTCTGTCTGTCTTCTGTCTGTCTCTGTCTGTCTGTCTGTCTGTCTGTCTCTCTCTCTCTCTCTCTCTCTCCTCCTACTCTCTTCATTTTGACTCTTATCATCCAAACATTTTCACAATAAGTAATACATCCATACCTCACTTTCTCACAGCCGACAGAGCACGTCTTTGTACACAAGTTCACATGCGCGCTAGCCCATTCCACACAGACAGAGAGAGAGTGGGAAAGAAGGAAAGAGGGAGAAAGGGAGAGAAGGAGGAGAGGGGGGGAGGAGGGGAGAGGGAAGGAGGGAGAAGGGAGAGGGAGAGGGAGGAGGGAAGAGGGAGAGGGAGAGGGAGAGGGAGAGGGAGAGGGAGAGGGAGAGGGGAGAGAGGGAGAGGGAGAGAGAGAGGAGAGGAAGAGGAGGAGGAGAGAGGAGAGAGAGAGAGAGAGAGAGAGAGAGAGAGAGAGAGAGAGAGAGAGAGAGAGAGAGAGAGAGAGAGAGAGAGAGAGAGGAGAGAGAGAGAGAGAGAAGAGTTCCGTTCCTCCCCCTTCTCCCCCAATCCCCCAGTTCGTTAGCGGGGTGGGGGCGCAACACCACACCTTACCTCACAGTTAATCAAATAACAAGTTTGCTCCCCTGACAGCATGCTTGTTCATTATTCATTAACCCTTATTTAGCGAGTCAATATGCAATAATTATGAGCTATATTTACCATTATCGGCCATCGCTCCCCCTCCTCCTCCCCCCTTCCATCCTCCCTCTTCCCTCCTCCTCCTCCTCTCTCTCTCCCTCTCCTCTCCCTCTCCCCCTTCCTCCCCTCCTCCCTCCTCCTCCTCTCCTCCTCCTCCTCCTCCCCTCCTCCTCCTCCTCTCCTCCTCCTCCCTCCCCTTCCCTCCTCCTCCTCCTCCTCTCCCCCTCTCCCCCTCCTCCTCCTCCTCCTCCTCCCTCCTCCTCCTCTCCTCCTCCTCTCCTCCTCCCTCCTCCTCCTCCTCCTCCTCCTCCAAAACATATGTTAACTATCCCTACTCCCTTTTTATCTCTCTCCCTCTCTCCCCTTTACCCTCTCTCCCCTCCTCTTCCCCCTTTTTACCACCCTCTCTCTCCTTCTCCCCCTTTTATCTCTACCCCCTCCCCCCGCTCCCTCTCCCTCTCCCCCCTCTTTCCCCAGGCCAGCCTTCCACTTAAATCATTAATTACATTTGGCCATCTCTTCATTATTTTATTTTGCCTTCTATCTCTCTCTTTCTTTCTGCTTCTTCTTACTCTATCACTTTCTCTTTCAGCTGTTGTTTTCTTTGACCTTGCTTTCTCGACCTTCTTTCCCCCACATCTTTAATCTTTCTTTACCACTCACTCACTCACTCACTCACTCACACTCACATTTGCGTCTCTGCCCTGTATGTATGTGTATGTGTATATGTATGTATGTGTATGTGTATATGCATGTATGTGTATGTGTATATGCATGTATGTGTCTGTGTCTGTGTCTGTATCTGTCTGTCTGTCTCTCTCCCCGTCCGTTAATTAAGCTACCTGGCCCGATATCTCTCCGTGGGAGCGATCCCATCAAGAGCCTCCGCCCAATCAAACACACGCTCTCGATCTGTATCAGATTTCCCCTTCCGTCTGTCAGCTCTCATGCCACCCCACCAACCCCACCAAAACCCACCCACACGGCCCACCAAACCCACCCATCTACGAACCTAACCACCTTCCAGACTCATCCACTCAGTCAGCTTATCCACCCACCCACCCATTCACCCTTCCAAGCCCACCCTGCCCCAAGCCCAAGCCCACCTGCCTAACCCATCCAGCTACCCACCTACCCATCCATCAACAGCCCACTCCAACCCACTCTACGCCCCACCTCACCAAACCCATTCACACAGCCCACCCTAACCCACCCCTCGAACCCAGCGAACCCATTCTTCTAGCCACCCACCTCACTGCCTACCCAACCAACCCCACCAACCCTTTCCCCCCCACCCCCACCCCCAAAGCCACAAACAAACCTGAATTGCATCAATATGAAGAGAATCAACCCACTCTCCCTCTCTCGACCCACCTCCACCCACCCCACCCCCACCCAGCCCGCTCACGCCAAACAAACCGTCACGCCCCACCTCCTCCCTTTCCCTTCCCTCCCCCCTCCATCCCTCCCCCCACCCAATACCAAAACACACCTGAACTGAGTCAATAAGAGGAAAGTCATCCCACTCACCCTCTCACCCTCCCCCCTCCCCTCCCTCCCTCTCCCTCCTCCTCCCTCCCTCCCTCCCTCCCTCCCTCCTCTCCCTCCCTCCCTCCCTCCCTCCCACCTACACAACGCACCTGGTCCGCGTCAATAGAAGGGGGAGAGGGGGGGTATCGTGACGAAGCTAACCCTTCCTCCATCCCATCCATTCCATCAATCCCATCCCTCCCTCACTCCCTCCCTTCCCTTCCACCCTCCTTCCCTTCCAGTCCCTCTCCTTCCCTTCCACCCTCCTTCCTTCCACCTCCTTCCCTTCCCCTCCTCCCCCTCCTCCCTCCCTCCCTCCCTCCCTCCCTCCCTCCTCCCTCCCTCCCTCCCTCCCTCCCTCCCTCCCTCCTCCCTCCTCCCTCCCTCCCTCCCCTCCTCCCCACTCCTCCTTCCCTCCCCTCCCTCCCTCCCTCCCTCCCTCCCTCCCTCCTCCCTCCCTCCCTCCCACCCACCCCCCTCCCTCCAGCCCTCCCTCCCTCCCTCCTCCTCCTCCCTCCTCCCTCCCTCCCACCTTCCCTCCAGCGAACAACCACTTGCGTCACAAACCCATCACAATGCGCCATCCCGGGGCAGGAGGTGAGCTTTAAATGAAAAGTACAAACACACGCTCGAAACACGTGCTCCTCCACTACGCGAAGATCTTTCTCGTCCTTCCTTTCCCTTTCTCTCTTTCTTTCTCTTCTTTTTTTTCTTTCTTTATTTCTCTTTTTCTTTGTTTCTCTTTCTCTCTTTCTTTCTTTCTTTTACTCTTTTTTTTTCTTTCTTTTTACTCTTTTTTTCTTTCTCTTACTCTTTTTTTCTTTCTTTCCTTCTACCTTTTTTCCTTTCTTTCTCTTTCTTTTTCTCTCTATGATTATTCTTTTCTTCTTTCTACAATTTCTCACTCCGACTTCTTTATTTCTTTCTTCTTTACCTACTTCCTTTTCTTCCTTCCCTCCTTTCCTTCCCTCCTTCCTTCCTTCTTCCTTCCTTCCCTCCTTCTTCCTTCCTTCCTTCTTCCTTCCCTCCTTCCTTCCTTCCTTCCTTCCTTCCTTCCTTCCTTCCTTCCTTCCTTCCTTCCTTCCTCCCTCCTCCCTCCTTCCTCCCTCTCCTCCCTCCTCCCTCCTCTCCTCCTCCTCCTCCTCCCCCCTCTCTCCTTCTTCCTCCTCCCCTTTCTTTCCTTCCTCCCTCTTTCCTCCTCCCTTTCCTCTTTCCTCCTTCCTCCTTCCCTCCACTCCTCTCCGTCTCCCCCCCCTCTCTCTCTCTCCATCTCTCCTCGATTGAACCCCCCACCCCACCCACCCCCACATTCCAGAGCGCCCCCATGCTTCCCCGCCCGTATGAATCTTCCCATTTATCTCACTTTTACACGAGTCCTTTATCCACCATTACGGGCTCTGTACCCAACCCCCATTCATTGGTGTTCACGATTTGCTCAATCTCAGTCGCGGTCCGTCTTTTTTTTTTTTTTTTTTTTTTTTTTTTTTTTTTTTTACTGGCTTCTTGATGCGCGCGCTCTCTCCCTTTCTTTCTTTCTTCTATTTCTTTTCTCTTCTTCTTTCTTTTCTCTCTTTTCTTCTTCTCGCTTTTCTTTCGTTGCTCTTTCCTTTTTTCCACTCTTTCTTTACTCTTTTATCTTTCTTTTCTGTTCTTTCTCTTGCTCTTTCTCTGTTTTCTTTACTGATGATCACTCTTTTCTTCTTTTCCTTTTCTTTTTTTTCCGCTTTCTCCTTCTCTCAAATCTGTTTTTCTTTGGACTGCTGTGAGCCCCTAAGGGACATAACATGAATAGGGTGGAGATGCATATGTCACTTTCATCCCCTTGAAATGTACTTTATCATCTCAATAAACGTTCAAATCAAATTAAGTCTCTCTCTCTCTCTCTCTCTCTCTCTCTCTCTCTCTCTCTCTCTCTCTCTCTCTCTTCTCTCTCTCTCTCTCTCTCTCTCTCTCTCTCTCTCTCTCTCTCTCTTCTCTCTTTCTCTTTTCTTCTTCTCCTACTTTCTCCTCACCTACCTTTCCCCCTTTTTTCCTCCCTTCCTTCCTTTCCTTCCTCCTCGCCCTTCCCCCCCCCCCCTCCCCTCCTTTCCGCACTCTACCGATTCCTCTCGCCCGATAAACTTATCCTGCTGCATACCAGGGCGACACTCTACACTCACAGATAACCCTGAGCATTCCTCATCTACGGCTGGTGACGGCCCGCACTTCACGCCCTCACACTCACTCACTTGACCCCACTCCTCCCCTCACCTCACCTCACTCCCTTTCCCCTTCACCTTCACTCCCCTTACTCAATTCCCCCCTCTACTCAATTCTCTTACTCTTTATCGCGATCTCTCCGGTTCTCCTCTTTCGCGCTGCCCGTGAGTAGTGGTCTTTCTCTCCTTCCCTCTTCTCTAACGCACGCTTCTGTCTATCTCTCTGTCTTTGTTTCGTGTTCTGCTTGTCTCTACATGGCTCTGATGTTCTGTGTACTTCTGTATATCTTTCTGTTAATCTGCCGGTCTGTCTGTCTCTATCTGTTTGTCTGTCTGTCTGTCTTTCAATACTCAGACATATTTCTATGAACGGACACACAAATAACAAACATACACACACTCACAATAACACACACACACACACACACACACACACACACACACACACACACACACACACACACACACACACACACAACACCACAAACAACACACACACGACAACAACACACACAACACAACACACACAACACAACACACACAACAACAACAACACACACAACAACAACAACAACACAACAACAGCAAACACCAATATTACCACATACACACACAATAACACACAAACACAAACACCACAAGCGAAGTTACCCCACTCGATTTTGCAAGGATACCTGTTTATTACGTGCTCTAGTCATTTTTCTTCTCGCTCCTCGTTCCCACCTGACATCTCTCTCGCCCCTTACCCGCCTGCACGCTGCACCTTCTTTTCCTCTTTCATTTACTTGATTTATCTCCTTTTCTTCGCGGATCTCCTTCGCTCCCCTAAGGGTCCCTCGTTCTCCCCTCGGTCAGCCTCTCTTGTCCCCTCGCGCTAACAGCCATTTAACTCCCTCGCCCGCTCTCCCTCTCCCTCTCCCTCTCCCTCTCCACTCCCTCTCCCTCTCCTCCAACCTCAAGACCCCCACCCCTATACCTCCCCTCCACCACCGCAGCTGGGTCTTGTTAAGCCATCACGTCGGCACCGCATAAGCAAGCCCTCGGACCTCTCGTCACTAAGGGTCAATCTCCGCCGGCCGCAGCCCCCCGCCCGTCCTTACGGCACCCCGCCGCCAGTGCCACTCTCCCGTGACACCCGCCCGCGAGCCGCCCGAACGTTCGAGCCATTTAAAAAGAAAATGAGCTTGATGACCGAGCCAACCCGGCCGGTCCTCTTACTACGGCTCCTTCGGATACTACTACTACGACCACCAAGCCAGCGCCTGGGGAAAGCCACCCGCCGGTCGGGGGGGGGGGGGGATGGGGAGCAAAGGAGAGGGAGGAAGAGGAAATGAGGGAGGGAGGGCAAAGGAAGAGGGAGAATGAGTGAGCGAGAGCAAAAGAAAAGGAAGAATGAGGGAGGGAGGGCAAAGGATGAGGGAGGAAGCGGAAGAACGAGGGAGGGAGAGTAATGGAAAGATGGAAAATAAGCAAAGGAGAGCAAAGAAAAGAAGAGAAATGGGGACAGAAAGGGAGAACGAAAGAAGAGGGAGGGAGAGAGAGAAAAGAAGAGGAGGAGGGCAGGGAGGAGGAACAGGACGGGATAGGAGTCTTGAACCCAACACCGAAGCCTCTGTCGGAATCAGATAACCATAGATAATAAAAACTGGAGAACAGACTCCATTTCAGGACTGAAAATCACACACAGGCGGCGAGCAAAGTGGTTTCGACGACGGCTGGGTGGGCAGGGCTCGCACTACAGACACGCACACACACACGGGAGGGAAGGGAAGGGAGGGGAAGGGGAGGAGGGAGGGGAAGGAGAGGAGAAGGGAGGGAGGGAAGGGAAGGGAAGGAAGAAGGGGGAAGGGAAGGGAAGGGGAGAAGGAAGGGAAGGAAGGGAAGGGGAAGGGAAGGGGAAGGGTGGAAGGGAGGGAAAGGGAAGGAGGGTGGGAGGGGAAGGAAGGGAAGGAAAGGAAAGGGAAGTGATGGGAAGGGAAGGGGAGGGATGGGATGGAAGGAGGGGAAGGGAAAGGGAAAGGGGAAGGGGGCGGGAAGGAAAAAGAAAAGGAAGGAAGGGAAGGGAAGAGAAAGTACTGAAATAAAGGGAAGCGCGAATAGAGAACACTAGAGACTTGAGAGAAGAGAAGAGAGAGGAGAAAGAAGAGGGCGGAGCGGAAAAGGGTACTGCGAGAGGTACGGTCACTTATTTTAAGGAGTCGCAGGTCACGTGACTTTCTCAATTTAGGGGGAAGCAAGCAAAGAGTTCCGTGTAGCTGCTTGCTCACATGCAGCCAGACTTGCTTGCAGGGAAGGCGTGCGCGACAAACACACGCACACGCACACACGCACGCACGCACACGCACGCACACACACACACACACACACACACACACACACACACACACACACACACACACACACACACACACACACACACACACACACACACACACTAAAAGAGGAAATAAAAACCCTGATTATCGGCTCTACTGCGAGCGAAGATCGACCTCACACACAGCAGACGTCGGGCTGTCGAAGGAAGGCAAGAGGTGAGAGGGGGAGAAAGGGAGGGGAAGGAGGGAAGAGGAAGAAAGGGAGGGAGGAGGAGAGAGGAGAGAGAAGAGGGAGGAGGGAGAGGGTGTGGGTGGTGAGAGGATGAAGGAAGGAGGGAGGAGGGGCGAGGGGGAGGGGTAAGAGAGAGAGAGAAACGAAAGAGTTGGAGTAGAAGAACAGGGAGAGGGAGGACCAAGGAGGGAGGGGGGGAGGAGACGGCGCGGAATGAGGAAATGCCTCGGGACGGGGGGTGGGGGAGGGGAAGGTGGAGGTGGAGGGGAAGGGGGAGGGAAAGGGGGGAGGGGAGTCGCCAATACAGAAACAACTCAAAAGATGTTTCTTGTGTCATGCTCAAGGTCGCCAGGCTGTACAGTGGCGCGCGGTGAACATCACAATGCCTAAAAATAGCAGGAAACTTGTTACACGGGGGCATAAACAAGCCCCCCCCCCCTCTGCTTTGTTCCAATATCTGCTGCTAAATACGTTCGTGTTGAGCAAGCAAACTGCACGCACGGACGGACATTAGGAAGTTTCTGCCAATTTGTAAACACCGACACTTACACGAAACAAAACGTACACAATACAGGAGTGAATAAACACATAAGACACATCATCATCAAAAATGCACACACGGTACGCGACACCACCAATAACGTACTGTCCGTAAAGTGTACAAACAACACACACACCCACACATGTAAATGCAATAAAATAAAAAATAAAAAATAGCCAAAGACATGAAGTATTCCCCGAAACGCACTCAAAACGTAAACAAAGCAGCGAGCGCACCCAAAGCGACTTCCGCATCAGAGACCAGAATCGCACATGAAGACAAGGGCATGGAACCTTCTGCCGTCCGCATGCACTCCCCATGTGAGCGCTGGTCATGGCGGGCTCTGCTTGCATTCCAATGGGATTCGCACCGCCACGCGTCGGGCGATCGCGAGCGCCGGCGAACGCGTCCTTCCCGAAGGGGCGCGATCCCTTCGCCTTCTTCGTCGCCCGGCTCGACGACGTCCCGAGACTTCCCTAGCGAGGTGTGCGAGGCACTGGCTTCCATCCGAACTATCGACGCGGCCTCCTCCCCCGCCCACCCCCTCTCCCTCTTGCCCCATGACGTGTGGCAATTGACGTGAAAGATCTCTTCCTTACCGGCACCAGCTGGTCTCTTGCCCCCCCCCCCCCCGCGCCGAGTCCAAACACAAAAAGAATGTGACCTCATCTGACCCTGGCCGGCCGAGGCGAGAGCCACACGCAAGCAAGGCTCAGCTCGCCTTCCTTGGTCGTGCATGCTCGCGCGCCCACGTCATGCGTCCGCCCCCCCCCCCCCGCCGGGTGCGTCGCCGCCCCCGCTGATAAGGGATGCGCTAATCGCCCCTTTGGACTGATAAACATCATTCCCGACCCCCTTCGTCAGCGGGCCGTGTCAGCAGCCCCGTCAGCTCTGCCACCGCAGCTGCCTCTCCCGCTGCTGTTGTGTAAGAGATACGCCCCGTGCCTCGGCCACCACACGCCCCCGCCAGCGGTGACATCACTGGCGTCGCGGGCGGCCAACCCTGCGCCCCCAACCCTTTCCCTTGACCAACGCAAAATGTCGCAAACGAAATTATTCACTTTGCGCCCAAATTGGTGCGTGACCACAGGAACGCGGGCGGCCGCTCGTACGATCGCCGGAAGCCATGGCAGCCGCGACCCGGGATTATAGCAAGATGTGATGCTCTGCGCCGCCGCCTGCCCTGCACGCCCTCGCCGCCCTCGCGCCGCCGCCCTCGCCGCCCTCGCGCCCTCGCCCCGAACAGGAGGGCCCTCAGTGCACCCGAAACCCCGACCCGAGCGTGCATGACAGGACTCCTCCGCATGGCTCGGGTCTGGCGAATCACTTGGGCGCCCACGCGACTTTCCCAGCTGCTGCCCGCCCGCCTGTCCGCCCACCCTCCCGCCCGCCCGCCCGCCACTCGGCCTCGGCTGCTGCATCACGTGTGAACTATCCACACGGCGAAGAGCCGGCAATTTGCACGACTCAAGCGTTCACGCGAGCCCCGCCTGCCTGCCTGCGTGCAAGCCCAAGCGCTCCAAAGCAAACCAAGGCGAGCCAAGGCAAGCCACAGCAAGCCAAAGCAAGCCACGCGACCGCCGTCTACTCCGCCAGAAGCGACTCTGAAACAACTCAGGTTCCATCAATCCGCATAAGTGTCACGCCTCGTTGCCCTCGTCAGCTCCTTGGGCCGAGCGCGGCATCCTACCCCAACATTCTCGGTGTCCCATTTTTTGTGACGGAATGAGCAAGGCCAAAACAAAGCATTGATATCACCTTTGCATCATTATCATTGTGACTTCCACCATCACCTCTGATGTCACCACCATGACCCTTCTCGTAATTTCTCCGGTTCACAGCGAAGACAAATGGGACAAAAAGACGGTGCCAAGATAAGTTCACAAGGTGTCACTGAAGTGAAGCCAAGTTGGAACCAAAGAGGAAACTAAGCTGAAACCAAATTGCAACCAAAGTGGAACTAAGGTAAAGCCAATACGGGAATCATCTGGAACAAAGTGGAACAAAGTGGAACCAAGGTGGAACCAAGGTGGAATCCAGATGGAACCGAGGCGGAACGAAGGCCCCGAGAGCGCTCGCCACGGCACGGGAACGTCTTGGAGAAACTCTCTCCCGCCCCCCCTCCACTTCCCCTTCCTCTTCCCCCCACGAGCCCCCTCCGCTGATGACTAATTAAGACAAGTTAAGCCGCCAAGCATAGCTAATCGCTCCCTCCCTTCCCTCTCTTCCCCCCCCCCTCTCCCTCCGACCCCCCTCCTCGCCCTACAAGAACCTCCCCCCCACCTTGGCGGACGTCTCCCCTCCGTGTTCGTAGCTACCTCCCACCTCATCCTCCTCACTCCACCCCACCTCCACCTCCACCTCCCCCACCTCTACCCTCCACCCCCCACCCTCACCCCCACTTCCACCCCCACTCCACTTCCACCCCCACCTCCACCCCCACCTCCGCCTCACCCCCCACCCCACCCCCTCCACCCCACCTCCACCGCGCGATGCCGTTCCCCGCCGCCGTAACACCCTCCTCCGCCGACAAGAAAGGAGTCGCGATGCTTGCGGTGTCGTTGAGCAACATGCAACACGCACCAGGTGAGGCGGCTCTGCAACTGCAATACCCCTCCTCCACCTCCTCCATCTCCCCCCCCCCTCCGTCCTCCTCCCTCTCCAGTCTCAGGCCTTCCCTTCCCTTCCCTCTCCACCCTCTCTTTGCTTTTATGGTATCTTCATTTTTTACATGTTCATGTTGGAGATCTAGGTGTGCATATTCTTGTTTTTCTCATCTATCATCATCTTACCTATTTTCTATCCATCATTCTTACTTTTGTTTGAGTTCTCATTGTGCTGGCTGTGTTCGAGAGAGAGAGAGAGAGAAGAGAGAGAGAAGAGAGAGAAGAGAGAGAGGGAGAGAGAGAGAGAGAGAGGAGAGAGAGAGA
>NW_020871640.1:181203-207641 GCF_003789085.1 Penaeus vannamei | reverse complement strand
AGGGTATAATAAACTTGATCGAACAATGTTTTGGTATGAAGCCAGAAACAATTTTTAAATCTATTCATGCAAATACTCGCCATCATTTAGGTGAACACAACGACGACGGCGGCAGGGGCCGGGGCCGCTGCAACACAAACCCAAGCAGTAGTGGTGATAGTAATAGCGGTAATTGGGACAATGAATCGCCTATAGATTATAGTGACCGAAAGGATGTTAATAAACGATTTCTAGAACTTATAATAGATCCGCCTCTTTCTTCTTTTAATGCAAAACAGATAATTTCTACAGAACATTGTCTCCATAACGAATACCTGTTAAACACCTTACAATCAAATCCTCTATTCAGGGCTATAGAGGGTACAAATGACCCCTAGAACGCATGATTGTGTTGTGGAATATAGGCAAGTATATAAATATGGTTATTGCGGGTCTCATTACCGTTGACTTGGCTTCATTGATAGATCAGAGAAAGGGTGCTAGAAAAGCTCTCAGAAGAGGTACCGTCATGAAGCAGAATGAATTTAATTACAGAGAAGCCGGAAATGCACCGGGAGAAATGCGCGATATGATCGTACCACATTGTATATCCAAACTAACGTGTATTACGGGAAAAAATTATAAAATCAAAATTGTCATTTTTTTCTGTCGATCCCTTAGAGTCTTGTTCTTGACTTTCGATCCTGATAAAGCAACCGAGATTTTTATTGATAGGCTTCACAAAATACATTACTTAGATTAAGAGATTTTTGTCGTAAGAAAGGGAACGCATCAATGCTAGACTGGAACGAGAATGTGTTTTACCAATAGCCAATGGAGATGGATGGGTGTCCAAAGATATCAACGAGGATAAAGTAGAGGAAAATGTAAGACGACCCAAAGATTTTTCGTGGTTATTAAAAAAAATCGTAATCGAAAAAAAATATTGACATCTACTAATAATTTATCAACAACCGAGATTGAAAACGAATCCAACAAAATGAGGCCATTGGGATATTATAGGGAACCCTATTTCACCGATACCGAAAACGTTGTTGCTGCTGCTACCACTACTGCTAATACTACTACCGCCAGTGCCGTCGTATCCTCTTCCTCCTCTACCAACGAAGAACAAGTTGGTACACTAGAGAAATACGAGGAGCAACAAATTGACATACGAAAAAAAAATCACGATAGAGTATCATCGTCATCGACAGTGATGATGACACCATTTGTTAATAATAAAAACTCTAATAATAATAATAATATGCTTGAACGTGCACTTGATGAAGCAAATATACAATCAGACTTTATAATTATCAACGACAATAATGACGACAACGATATTATAAGATCTTCCATGATAAATCATAATGATAATGGTAATAGTAATAGTAGTAGTAGTACATTCTTGATGAAGTATTAAACTCCACCACTATCATAACATTTCCAAGCCCAGATACCAGCGACAAGTCTTCTCCAAGTCCACATACATTTCAAGAAGATTATTCATCATCATCATCCCTCATCATGTCACCAACAATGTCTAATTGTGGAGACAATCTTTCCACCACTAATACTATTACCCCTATCGCTGCTACTACTACTAGTACTGCCACCACCGGCGCCACCAAATTTATGGACATAATGATACCAAGTGGAAAATAAAAAAAAATCTAAATCAATAAGTGAATTTTATTTATCTTACAAAATATTGATTATGATACCTTATTGTTGCTTCTGCTGCCTCTGCTTGCTTCCGCTTAATGCTGCTATTATCTTACAAAATATTGATTATGATAACCTTGTTGTTGCTTCTGCTTCTACTGCCTCTGCTTGCTTCCGCTGATGCTAAATCTATATTATTGCACACTTGATCATCATATTTTTCCTTTGCTTCTGCTTTTAATGCTGCTATTATCTTACAAAATATTGATTATGATAACTTTGTTGTTGCTTCTGCTGCCTCTGCTTCCGCTGCTGCCAAGTCTATATTATTGCACACTTGATCATCATATTTTTCCTTTGCTTCTGCTTTTAATGCTGCTATTACTGCTGATATATCTGGTGCACCTTTTTGTTTCTTCTACTGTTGCATCTTTACTATTCTTTTCCTTTTTATTTACATCATCATCTATACCTGTCTCTATGTCTGAATCTTCTGTTTCTACTATTGGTGCTGTTGTTGCTGTTTCTTCTTCTACAGCTGCTGATGCTGCCGTTGCAGCATCTTTTAAAACCCTTTCTCTTAATTCATTTAACATTTTTCCCTTTTCTCATATTCTTCTTTTTGTTCTCTTGGATTATCATTAATCCAGTTGAGTACTTCTTCAATTTTCTTTTCATATTCATGTTTGTTGGGCAACCCATCCGTCATATATCGCTTTAATTGAAAGCAGGTGTGTTCCAAATGATTTTTAGCTTCAATGTTTTCTTTTGATTTATTATCATTATCTTTATTCATCACGGCATCCCGAATCATTTGATCGATATCTTCCTTAGAAATACGGTTATCGTTCTTGATACTATTTTTTTCAACACCACTACTACTTTCAACAGCTTTGACGCTCAGAATTCCATTAGCGTCAACGTCAAAGGTTACGTTGATAATGGGCTGACCCTCGGTCCTTCAGGTATTCCCTCCAATTCAAATGTACCCAATTTATTATTATGCTTTGTTTCGGTGCGTTCACCTTCAAATACGCTAATCTGTACACTCGTTTGATTGTCGCTATATGTCGTAAAATCTTTCGTGATGGTTGTGGGTATTGTAGTGTTTCTATTCAGTAACACTGTCATTAAGCCACCGGCCGTCTCAATACCCAACGAGAGCGGGATCACATCCAGAAGAAGAATATCGTCAAGTTCCTTTGAATCGTTACCAGACAGAATGGCAGCCTGTACGGCTGCCCCATACGCTACGCCTCGTCCGGATTAATAGACTTGTTCAACTCCTTTTTGATAAAAAAACAAAATAAAATTTCTGGATTTCAAATGTGTTTTTTCGTACTTTTGTGTATACTGTGTCACCTGGGAAAGACGTCAATCCTCTCATTGCTATATGGTCGAGAAGGTGTCGCAGTAAATTCGACTCAAAATATCACCTGAAGGTGTGAAACCAGTTTTTTATTTTTACTCTCGTGTGCTCACCGCACGATGACCCCTCACCGACCAATATGATATCATCTAAATACAGAACTCCTTTCAATCACACATGGCGCCAACTTGTTATTATTATGACGCCTTTTCTACAATGCATATCTCACATGGGCACGTTAGAACTGTGTATAATTATATATAATTCGATAATACGTCTATGGTGCACAATTCATCAAATCTACGCCCACGGTTAAATACCCACTGGTTAATCCTGTTGTAAAACAAGTTATCTAGAACTCACCGCAATAATCGAAGTGGCGAGCGCAGAAGCATGTCCAAAACTGGGAAATGATTTTATTACTAATAACAAAAAATGCAGCTTGAGGGTAGAACGATGATAAATGTCTTTTTTGGCTTGCTCAGCAAGGCAGATTGTTTTAGACAATTATCCGTTTTCATTGACTCGGCATCTGTGGTGTTTGAGGCTATAGGTTCTTTTTTAAATAAATCTTATTTCTTTCATCATAATTATCATCCCCATCATATAATTTGTATACCTCATCTATACTCGTCAAGGTCTTCACCTCCCAAACTGAAGTATTTCCCAGCTGTGGCCTTTCACTTCGAACAAGTCCATTGTCCCAATCAGTCAATTACCCGGGACCCCACGTCAAAATGTTGCCAAACACCAAAAATCGTACACCCAGGACAAACGACCAAATAATCAGCCGGGCGTTGAAGTTTGTTTTGTGCACATCCTATTCATAGTACCGTTGTATGTATATATCTTTATCAAGAAAAGTCCCGCACGCCGAGCTGATGCAGATTGACGTACAAAGGCGCCATTGCAGTGCTGGGAGAGAGCCCGTCGGTTACACATAATTTAATTTGAAATTTCGTTGGTTCAGAGTACTTCCTTAAACCTGCAATGGGTTCCCTGCATCCTTTAGTCGCTTTGTCGCTGAGAATTCCATTAAAATGATTAGGCTCTTTTGGAACAGTTAGAGTAACCGCTCTCCGTGCATCTCGTTATACTGATTAAAGAATTGTGGTGTCACACTCATAATGTAACGTCTGTTATAACGAAGAGACGGGCTGTTTTTCTTTATCATTTTGACTGAAAGACCATCGATTGGATGGAATCGTAACGGTTCTGTATTTTTATGCGGGGTTACACCTAGAAAGATTTGCTTCATGTCTATACATAACTGATTGACTGAGGACTTGTTACGCTGTAAAGAAGAACTGACGCCGTTCAGAAATATAATTCTTCGGTCTACCTATGTAATAATTCTTAAACATACCGATTTCAAAACCCCAGCAAGATCACCATTTTACAACAGGACCTCCACAACTTTGTTGCCTTTCTGCTCTCTCACTTTAGACAATATGAATATATCTGCCGGACGAGATATCGCTTAAAACAATACAATCATCTTCAAAAAATCCACACAAACTGTCGAAATAATCAGTTCTATACAATCCCCTCATAGCAGAATGATGTGTACCTTGACTAATACTCCACAAAAAAAAACATACTTTCTTCATGCATTGTGGACGTATCGACTAGCATAAGCACGGCAGACTGTTATGCAAATTTCTCCTAACCAGCATACCACTATACCGTGTATTAATGTATGTGTGGAGTATCTTATAGTTCGCAGCTCAGCGGCACTGAATACTTAGAGAAATGGCTCAGGCTGTCCCCCGATCAAACCTTTTCGCTGTCAAATTAAAGGCCAACGTAAAGACGGGTTGTGGAGTCCGATTTCCCTGATCAATATGGCAACTATATCTCTAACCTTTCCATCTCCGAAAAATAGCAACAGCACCATTCGCGGAGAATAAGCCAGTTGTAACCAGTAACCGTAGATCAAGTAGGATGAATGAGGAGGATTGCTAAGAATTGTTAATTATGAGCATCAGAGCTCCATAATTTGTCCTTCGTTGTTAATGTTTCTTTTGGCAAGTAGACTGATATCTTAGTTTTCTCAAAGATCGATTCGTATCTATAACTTGTTAAAATGTTCCCCGCGGGCGTTCCTGTTTACTCAGTTGTCTATTTATACCATATACCTAATAAATAGATTAGTGCTCAGACGGTCCGACTCCTTTATTATTTGAGAACATAAAGCTCATTTTTTATAATTAACTTAATATTAAACAAATCTCTCTCTAACGTTTATAATGACAATGTTGGGGGTTATTTTTTTGTGTATGTATAATATAGAAGTATTTATGATTTGTTTTTCATCAATAAGTTTATTTATTTTTGGGGCGGGGGGATAAAAAGGTTTTGTTGGTTTCCGCTTTTCTTAAAAAAGAAAAAAAAATTTTGATCGTATCCTAATCATCTAATTTTATTATATTATACTATTGTTATTATATCTTTTTTGCTTTTTTTGGCGCGTGTATGTGGGGGGGGAGTGAGGCGGACGGACTGAGAATAGAGTCTGGAGCGGATAGGAACAGTGTGTGGATTTTTTAACATTCTTCGTTTTTGAATTTGTCTGATCTATATTATTTTAGCAAAATATTATATATATAATTACATAATCTGTTGTCAGTATTTTTAGAATAGTATATATGTTTCTTTGTGTTATAGACGTAGTCGGAGAGTTTGTTACAAGTACTTAATCCAATCACATGGACTGGAACAATTATCTTGTAGAGTTTGCTGATAAAAATTCTCACTATACTACATGAGAGGCAGAATTTGTTTTACCCTGCGCTACTCTCGTCATTGCCATCGTCTTTGCCATTCTGCTTGTCTACTTCACTCTCTGTATCTCTCTTCTCTTCGCTACACATTCTCCCTCTTTCACATATCTTTTTCTCTTTCTTGCAATATCGTCGAATCGCATGAATTCTCAAGAATCCTCTGATTACATAAAGAAAGAAATTGACAATCCGAGTACAAAACTATGGTAATTGCATTGTATATTGATACTTCTCCTTTTCGACACTTTGCGATATAATTACGGATGTGAAAACTTATCGTTGGGAAAAAATGTTACAATATGAAAAGTCCATAGAAAACGCTTTATAGCTCGTGAAATAAACCCGTGGTAATAAACACCGCTGCATTATTTCGCACTATCGTCAATGTGATGTATCGTTTTTTTAAATTTATCTAAAATTTATATGGATGCAAGTTTTGGGGAGTTACAAAGATTGAAGATATATTGGATCGAGTCATTCGTCTGTTAAGTTCGAGAGAGAAAATGAGGAAAGAAATAGAAGCTTAGAAAAAAGGCCATTTGAAAAATTAACAACATTGTACAACAACAGAGAAGCCTAAAGTTTTGATAAATAAATATCAATATTCGTAAAAGAACCACCCCTGCCATCAAAACGATTATTGTCGAATAACTTTATCCTTACCTTTTTAACTCTAAAAACGCTTATAAAATAAAAAACTGGTAACTCTTATTTGTCGTTGATACTAGATCAGGTGGTTAGGTTATTTCTTTATACATGTTTTATGCGTATCGATCTATAATTCTTGCGCTAAATTATATTCGTCTCTGGTAATAGATAATTTATCAGCATGAAAAATTATTTTTAGTTTTCAATATATATACTTATTATCTCTCGTCTCAAAGAAAGGCCACAATGGAGAATACGATAAAATATATCACATAGTAATATTATTATATTTTATTAAGAATCGGTGAATTAATATTATATACTATAATAATAAATATAGTATAAAAGTTTATGCATATAATAAGGAAACTTATTTTATGAAATAATAACGCTTAGAAGAATTTATTTTTATATTTAACGATAACTTGTTTATTAGAACTATAGAAATAGATAGATTAAGATAGATAGATAGGATAGATGAGTAGATAGAAAGATAGATAGATATCGATAGACTGTAGGAGTGATTTTAGGGAACTCATCACGGACAAACACTGTTAAAGATGAATTCTTATTTTCGACTGCATGTCGTACTCTCTCACATCTTTATACATGCTCTTATCAATATAACTGGTCTTGTGTACTTGGCTGACATCTTGTGGGTCAGAAGAAGAAAGAAGATTCCTGTCTTACTACTAATTCCTTTTTAATTAATAATAGTACAAATACTCAGTATATAGTAGTAGTAAGTCAGGTAGTATATGCCATTGGACTCTCGACGCAATCGACAATCGTTCTAACTATGTTTACTTTTTATTTTTGACATAATCAAAAACTCTTGTATAAGAGACAAAAGCTTTTCGCCTCATCTGATGAACAAATCCACAAGGATCAATTGGTCATAAACTTGATTTATTACTATTCACGTCTTTATAATTTTTAAAACAAGGTTGAATTTTGATATAATAAAAAAGATGCGCATGGATGCAGGGCGCGGATGAGTTAGTTCAAATATGGATGTAATCTTAAACAAGTATTGTGATGTTCATTACGCTATCCTCGTTGGAGATTAAATGAATATTAGTGAGAGAAAAAAAAGAATGAATATATATTGAACAAGAATATGATTTCTTTTCTATAATCACTGGTCTATAGGGAGGACTAAGTCGCTTGGGGTAAGCTCTGGCCACGGTATTAGCTGCCATAAATATACATATAAACCATAATAGATATAGATATTCTTAAATAATTTACTGTTTGTATTACTCATATAATTAATTAATTGTATGTATGGTCACATTTTGGGGTTGTTGATTTTACATATTGATTGTTGTTAGTTTTCTGTTATAACGTACTCAAAAGAGGGCAGTAGGGTATATAAAATATGATGGGCATTTGGGCGAGAGTAAATATACTCGAGATACGAGTGGCAAATATCAAATACTTTGCACTTAATGGTTATTCACATTATTTCCTATATGATGTAATAATTTGCTATACTTGTATTATATTTCTGAGGGTACATTTGACCCCTCTATTTTTCTATATAAGATTTAATAATTATCTAATTGATAAGAATATGAATAATTCGATTGTATATATACACACTTTGAGCATGTCTACATTCAAATTTATGAGTATTCCTTCAGTAACAACACGTTCTAGATTACTGCACTAGAATTTTTAATTCATCAAGGATTAAACAGACCTGAATAGATTGAAAGGAAAGCTACTATGAAATTATGCTCTATATATTAGAATCTATTTGGAAGATATAATAAAGACAGATGTTGTTGGATGCTCCGACATAATATATATCATAAATTATGGAGTTGTTGGTCTTTCATATGTTTTGCTCTCGCTACATGAATCTCGCCGGAAGAAACAATTGCAATTATTATATGGTGAGACAATTAGGTTGTATTTTGTGAGTATTTATTTAGAAGATATATAAGATTAACAGGTACTATGATTGTCAATGTGATTTGCAAACATTGAGAAGATCCAACTGTGTTTAATATTCAAACCCTAGGATACAAAATCTAATCCTGTTGTATTATCTCATTTAAACTTTGAGTACGATACTAAATATGTGTCGTCATAACCCACCGTGCAGATTTTGTGGACATTTTTATTATTAAAAATCATTCTGTTGGTTGGTGGAACGTGGAGGATTAGTAAGGATTAATCTTTTATAGAAATTGTAATTCCTTATTAATTTTCCAAAGCTTCTGACTAGTCTCTGTTCACGCTAAAATCACAACTAGACGAATCTGAAAGATTTCTATACAATTTTGTTTTTAATCACCGAATTTTAGGAACTGTCCAATCAGATGAATAAGAAATTGATTTCGAGTATAAACCACAAAAATCGAGAATTCACTATTTGACAAATGATCTACAAAAGTAATATAATACTATTTAATCGAGTATGACACACAAGTATGTATTTATGCACTACCTTTTTTCTTATATAATGAGAGGATCGTTTTTGGGGCACAATGTAATACTCTACCGGTCTGAGATATTTAGCAGGTAGTCTCGCCACCAACATCACTTATCACATTACACCTATATAGCCCGAAGAATGCGCTTTCCCTTTATCTTGTTATGCCCATCCTTACATCATAATCCTTCCACTACCTATAGACTACCACGAATACAATACATATTATATATCATATATATATATATTTATAATATATTATATAATAGTATATACGAATACATATAATAGAGATATATTTATGCAGGAATCGAGGGAAAATGAAGATTACGTTATATAGAGAGATGAATATATTACCCGTACAGCTCTGCTTCACAAACTATGGCATTTATAAAAATATATATATATATACAAAAAATAAATCATCGAGAGAAGAAAATAAAAATAGTTTTAATAATTATAATCACGAAATCAGCCATGTTTTATAACATATTATATCTCACTCAGTAATGAAGTATTAGTTTAAGTAAATTGGGTATGTAGTCACCAATAATAACAATAGGAGTAATTGCGATGAGGCCTTTATTGCTATATTAGTCTTTAATACAGATATCGTCAATATGAGTTATTAGGTTTATAAATAATGATTTGAAGGCTCACATTTAGAGTATTATTTGTTTATTCTCAGCACATAGATTATTATATATATATAATAATTTATTTCTTATTATTTTTAAGAAGGTTATATATGGAACAATATAGATTTTCTCCACCTATCAGACATAAAAAATAATCTACTAAATTTCTCCTATATGATTACGTCAATGTTATCTATCATTGATGAGTAGGATTATGGTGAGTTAAATACATCATGGTCATACCCAATCAATGAAGAAAGAAAAGGAAACGAGGAAGAGTTTGCACGAGAAAATAATAACAGCATGGTTTCCGTTCAATGAATTATGACGACTGTCCCTCTACCCACAAATCTAGATATTGCGAAAAAAAAAAAAAAAAAAGAAGAAAAAAAAACGAAATATTTTCACAAGTCACCTATTTTCAGTTAGATGGAGGTGCAAATATATAAATATTATATATATATATG
The DNA here is from genome assembly GCF_003789085.1 of Penaeus vannamei. NCBI lineage: Eukaryota > Metazoa > Arthropoda > Malacostraca > Decapoda > Penaeidae > Penaeus > Penaeus vannamei. Next base: position 197,646 of record NW_020871640.1, on the reverse strand, counting down.
TGAGGTGCATTTAGGGTGGAGGGTAAAATAGGGTTTATTTTTATTTATTATTTTTTTGTTGATACTCTTTTATTTTATGTTTACTGACATACGCATCTTGTTATCTAGTTCAATTATACAACACACACATATATATGGGTGCTGGCTTGGTGTTTTGAACTGTAATGCAACATACTGAATTTATATAATATACATTATTTATTAAACGAAAGCGTGTTGAGAATAAATCCATGGTATAGTGGTTTGAGTACTCAAGTAATTATAGAAGTAATATATATCAGTTCTAATTATTAATAGATAATACCGTACCTGGATTCAAGGAAGCTTGAGTACTCAAGTAAAATTAGGTTAATTCTATCATTATACTTGGAGGCTGGCTATTTATGTTAGTAAATCTATTTAGTTACACACTGACTATGACATCGATTACAAAGCTCTTGAGAAAATAAAGTAAAGTACGTGTATTATTATCGTTCAGCGTCGGATATAAGATTATTTCTGTATCTGTTACTGTCCACTTGACATAGGCGTATACCTAACTCGATTGCGTACAAAATTTAAAGGAGTATTATGTTGCGAGAGTTCTAATATCGTGTCACCTTTATGCCCAGCTTGGAACAAAAATGCATCCGAAATTTTAAGTAGAAAGACATAAAATGCGACTCACTCCTTTGTTGCTTATATAACTAATACAATCTGATATTCCTGTTTTAGAAATATTCATATTGTATAATATTCCCGAGAACAATAACCGAACGTACTTCTACTAGATAGGTGTCGCGTGGAGACTGGTGAAAACACTATATGAGTCTCGGACGCTACAACGACACACGCGGATGATGCTACAAAGGAGTAAGTGCGGAGAGAAAAACAGACGAAACATTCTAAAGCAAAACATTACCAAGAGAGACTCTCACGTGAACCGAGATGTTTTCTGTCCTCGCCGTTTCTTAGAGCATAGTGTTATATTGGTGTATATCCAAGGACCATCCGCTTTATTCAAACCGAGTCGACAGTCAAATAGCTGCGTTGAGAAGAGAGCATTGTTGCTAACTGGGAATGAAGATACTTATCCACAGTCATTACTGCCCACGTGCATAATCGAATATAGAGACCCTGTTTAATCTGATCCTTCCCCTATATACGTACCGAGAGAGAGAATTTATAATTCAACTCGCTGACACGATAAGATTAGTTCGCCGAAATTAGTCACTTGGTCGATAATGGACTAAACGCTGGTTGTGCCGTGCGCGCGTGTTAATCTGCTCAGAGAGCATTAAATAAAGAGATGATATATCCCCTTGGAAATTTGTTTGGAGGTTCGAGTATTGATGTGCTACCAACCAAGCAACGGCGAGGTCGCGTGAAATGGTTTTTAGAGATAGTCTTCCAACAAAATGGTCTTCTCGGAAAGAAGAAAGAGAGACATCGTGTATATTCGTCGTCAGGCTATGGGTGGAGGATGATAGGCCGTAACCGAGGACTATTAAAGGTATAGGCGTAGCCAAAAGGACAGGCGGTAAATTTGTCCATGCTGGGATGCGGTTATTGATCATCACCGGAGAACGTAGACACGCAGTAACGATGTCACTTTAAAAGAGGGGGGCGCGGTGGGGGAGAGGGTAGGTGTGTAAGGGAGAGTGAGGGAGAGGAGGAGAGCGAGCCAGGAGAGACGGAGAGAAGAAATGGTACAGAGTGACTGGTTATGGGATGAAAGAGTTATATGTCGTGTAAAAGGAGAGGAAGGATATGGAGAGGAGTGGGATGGGGTCCTCAAGGAGATTGATTGGATATGGGTTAGGCATGGTGCTGAGGGGATGTGCATTAAGATGCTCCGCGGTCACTGTATGAAGCTGGAACTGAAGAGAGTGCCGCCAAGAATGTGTGTAATGTATCGTGCATCAATCGACTGGACGATAATAGAGCAAAGTGAAATAGAAAGAGGGTGGTGGCTAGTTGCGAATGTGCGTGCGGGTAATATGGAGTGCGGCATTTTTAACATACTCGGTAAAAAAGAGAGGAAAGGTTTAGAGCACAAAGGAGATGAAATTTATAGAGGTACAAAATTAGGAGTTAGCGAAGCCGATGCTATGGTGTACTCGTAACGTGAAAAGACTGCAACAACAAAACATTCCAAGAGGGTTATTACCATGACTCTAAAAATAAATTGAAATCTATCGCAGACCTTGATTAAAATATCTTCTTATATTTGTTCAAGTTTGACAAATCCAATAAAGACGATATACTCCCGGCGGAATAAGACGATGGTGTGGTTGTAATGATAATGGTAGTATACTCACCGGTTAACTGTTCTATCACAACGCAACAATAACAACAAATGTTATCATGCATAAGAAAAATCTGATGAGAAGGGATGAAGCGAACGATATAGGGGTTGAGAAGGGCAGGTCAGGTTAGGGGAGACGTGGTCGATGGGGAAGAGAGAGATAGAGATATAATTATAAAGGGGTATATGACTGATTGCGGTTCGGGGAGTGAGAGATGGTGCCAAGAAAAAAGTGGAAATGGTGGGGGGTTTGGAAAGGTGTATATTTTGAACACTTCGGTAATGAACTGAGGACGCATCGATGAATGCAAAAAAAGACACGGCAAAGTCGTCCCACCACCATTTATCATCACAAGCAGATAAATTGGGGGTTGGAGCAATTACAAGTTGAATGGTGGGTAGTAGACTGATGGATGTTCTGTTTTAGTAGATAATTGAGCGTATGATAATGGAATGGGTTTAACTAATAAAATCCTTTTTCTTTAGTATAGGATGTTATGGCGGACAATAACGGAAATAAGCTGAAAGGAGGAGAGAATTGGAGGAGGAAGAAAGTGGGTCGCAACAATTTAGTCGGTGGGTTGTGACTCGCAACGTGATTGGTAAGGTGCTGATGGACAGTGCATAATAGGGAGGAGTAAATAATGAATGATAAGTGGAGAGCAGTGTAAACGGTTCATCGCACTCTGGAGTGCACAATATAGGCGGTCTGAGAGCATCAATTCGAGAAGATTTCTTACGAGAAATTTGATAGGAAGTGCCAAAGAGAAGACACGATAGATAGGGGAGTGGGTGCGAGGACTAATTAAGGACAGATAAGGATAATGAATAATATGGAAGATGTTCATAAGGACTTGTGGTAATAGTCGAGAAAGATACGCCTTTACTAGAGAATTAATGGATGACCACAAGCACGCAAAACCTTGATGGAGATTGTGAGATTAGGATGAAAAGGAATGGTTTCACAGCTAGCTAGGAGAGAATTTCAATCCACATAGCGAGATGAATATTTGGGAAGAGATGGATAGTTGTGAATTGCCAAAAAGGAATAACGACGAAGTAGAGAGGGTGAAAAGAAGCAGAGAGAGATAGAGGTGACGATTCCTCCGTGAATAGATGAAAAAAGATGGTGGGGGGATAATGGAGAGGAAGAGATGCCAACGACAGGAAGCAACAACTAGAGGATAGATGGATATTTTTTCGCCGTAGGAACAGGAGCCCGTCACTGCTCGGAGAGGGAGGCTAGAGATGTTTATAAATACCTCTCGTGGATGACGTATAATAGATGGATCGTGGTTTTATCGTATTCTGTTAAGAGTAAAACCTCGGGCACGAATATAATTGCCTTTTTCTAATACAACGAGAAGCGAGGGTTTGTATATATAAATTTAGGAAAATAATGATAATAATAAGTTAAATATATATCAAATTCAAGCATTTCATTGAAAAATAAATATGAAGAAAGTAACACAAATAAAATGATATAATACAAAAGAGTAATACTAAGTGGTCTGACTGTTAATTTAATTTAACTCACTGAAAACGACGTACTTTTAATGCAGTTATGGGAGGGAATTTGTCCTCATTTTTAAAGTTGGTCGCCTGCTTAAGATTATTTTACTTTTATATAGTACTAGTAGTGCAGATTGATATGGGATTGGATATGCTGAAAGATATTATAATGACAGGGGTGTGCAAACAAACCGCACAATGAAAAAATATGGAAATTTATCAAATGTTTATACTGGTTAAAATTGGAGTCACCATACTTGACGATAACGAGGGTACTATCGACGCGATAGAAACACAATGTGAACATCAACACCACAACGCCAGTTTTTCCTTGTCTAACGAGAAACGCATGTTTTTACAGAGAATATATCAAGCAATGATGATTGTATTTATTAATACCCGTGATAATGAAAAGGCTGATTGGCAGGCTTGTACTTTTAATAAAACTCTTAATGTGAATAATATTAATTTGTCTGAATATTTAGACATTCAGAGAATAGATGTTTTGTGTTCCAAATTGATCAACGATATAAAAAAGAAAAAAGGACCGACTACAGTTTGGTTGTCTCTTAAATATTTGTATAACTACAACAACAATGATAATAGCAACGATGATGAGCTGAATATCAAAGATGATTTACATCTCCTTATGGCTAGTCAGGATCATGATAACGACGACGATAATGATGATGATACCCGAAAGACAAGAACGATAAAATATTATACGTATGATAAGGATGACATTATCGCGATGAATCATTTTTTTTCATCATCGTCAACACACAAGGTTACCTGTTGCAATCCGAAACATCGAGACAGAAACCCGAGCATGCATCTTTATCATCGTCCGAGTGTGTGGATATCTAGAGTTAAAAAATTTAATCCAACCAAAGAAGAAATAGAATATTTGAATATGCAAGAGTCGGAAGCGACTGAAAGTAATGTTTCGACGTTTAGAGGGTCAAAAGTTCTCTTATTTATTGTATCTGCTCATTGTTATTCTTGTAATTATCATGTGCATTTTTTATCCAAGTCAGATTTAGAAAAATGCTATCTGACCATTATATAAAATCAGTATGTAAAGTATGTGTGTATACGATAACGTTGTAAAATGTAGGTGTATTAATAAAATGAAAAATATAATATTCGTATTTATTTTTTATAACACCAACATCTTTCCATGAGTGACAGCGTTGTGGAGGGAGGTAAAGGAATAAAAAAAAATATATGCGTGTATATATTATGTACTCACTAATATTAATAACATTTACTTGTATGAACAAGAACAATGGCAAACACGACATGGAGCGACGTGGATAAAACTATAGAACATTATATAACACACCATAAATTTAATACCAATATCTCTCATAACGAGAGACGACGAACCGCCCTCATTACCGCACTCAATTATTTATACGAAAATTATCAATCGTGTATTGACGATGAAAACAATAATAAAGATATCATAAACTGTAAGATTGTTGCAAAAGCGATTAAAAATGTGGTAAGAGGATGTTCAGGTATATTAATTCGTTAGTGCGAGAACATACCGAAATGGTAGAGAAGAAAAAAAACTTTTGTTCCAAGAATCAAAAATACTGTTTTGATGATGTTACGGAAAAAATGTATGATCGATTTATGGAACACACAGATCCCGAAATGGAGATTTGGAGACGTCTCCAGAAAGAAGACTGTGTCAATCGAGACATTGAAATAGAAATGAAAAGAGTACAACACTTGTTACCCAAGAGAATTCCAATATATAATGATAAACGAACGGGTTTCATCGCTACTTCTATTAATAATACTATAGCAGGTAATAGTAAACCCAATTCCGAAATTAGAGACAAGTACTGGGAAGATGATACAGCAATGCGATTATGCTGTGATGATATATCCATAGAATGTAACGAGATATCAAAATTGTTTTGTAAGAGTTTAGTGTACGATCGAAATCGACGAATTAAAATTCCTCAGTATCTAAAACCGTTACATGTACAATGTGTAGAACATGCTTGTTTCCCTAACAATTGTTTTAAACTATTAGTGATGTTGTATAACTTATTTTCTCCCGTGGCTGGTTCCTACATAGCTATTCAGTGTTTTGTGTCGTCTATAAAAAAAGCTCTAGCTTTGGCAGCAAAGAATAAAAAGACGATAGTGCAGGCTACATCGATTCTCGAATCGTTGTCCGGTAAAACGCCGTTGTCATTATCATCAGTCGTTGTCGCAGAGCGGTTGAATATATTCGGTAGCATCGTCGATGAACCTCTGCAAATAAAAAACACAAAATCAAATAAACTAGACGGTGTAGCTACGGTTATTTTACAAAAGAACGAAAGATGTATATTATTCATGCTTTGTGGAAAGATTGCCGAAATGGACACGAATCACCCCTATTTACAACTGTTAACCTCGTGTTTTTCCCACGTCCTCGGGAGAAGCGTGACTCCAAATTATATTCTCATATTGCTTTTGAATTATATCTATAAAAAGTCAGATAATCCTATTTATCATAAACATCTCTCTGTACTCAGTTTTAAAGTTGGACTCTGTGTTAATAACGGCGTACTCGTACCGCTCTGTGGCTTTGGATCCGGCATTACCGAACGTAAGTTTCGACGATTGGCTTGTAGATTCGTCAAAATAATTGGACATAATTACTATATCGACAAAACTAACATTTTACATTTAATCAAGGATGATATAGAAGCGGCAACAGCAGAAGAATTATTACCATCATCATCTCAACTTTCACTTAAAGAGGATACTAGTTGTATTATCGATGAGAGTAAAGAAAAACGCATTGCTGGTATTATTGAAAATTTTTTTGAAGGATTATCAATATCTGAACCTAATGAAGTAGAAGAAGAACAACAACAACAATATAATGAGAGTCAAAAAGAGGAAGAAAAAAAGAAGAGGATAATAGTAGTGGTGAGATTGACAAAAGACAGTGTGGGTGTTCGTGTCATATTGTTGAAGATTTGAAGGGAAAGATCATACATCCATGTAAAAGAAGAAGAGAGATAAAAGAAGAAATCTATGAAAGATCTCTAAACCTAAAACCATCCCTATCTTTAACATTTGGCGTCTGCGGATACAAGTATCTACTGAATAACATATCTAATGCCAGGTTGGACCACCTCGTTCAAAGACAAAAATTAAAAGAACGCAAGACGTTTATCGAAAGAGAATCGGCCTCCAAGACGAGCTGGTACAATTTGATCCAGTATATGTTTAGGGAAAACTCGGACGGTAAAATTATTTATCAGATATGTGTCGGAGAAGAGTGTGTCGGATTTCCAAATTTATGGTTCAGTGCGAATATTTATCTGACATCATACGTAATCTGGAGTTTAAGTTCAATTCTAGTTTACTACCCTTAGGTTATAAAGAGAATATATTCATGAGACTCAAGTCTGGTATCGATATTGCCGTTCACGCAGCAAACTGTTGGCGACAGGTTTGTCTTCACAGAGGTGGATAGACGAAGCGGCAAGCGGCGACGCTCCTCCCGATTGGACGCTAATGTACGCCAGGAAATGTTATGAGAAACATGATGCGAAAAGTGCCGAGTCGGAAAGGGACCGGCCGTTCATCGAGCAGTGGCAGCGGCGGCAGCAGCAGCATCATCATGATGAGAAATTACAATGCCAATTTCCTTATCGAGGTGTCGATCCCATTATTGGGAATGAAATCTTTTTCAAATCAAAAACTTTTCAAGACTCTCTTACCGGTGCTTTTTGGGCTGAATGTTCTTACGATTCTCTGGTGGATGCTTTGAGGATGAAGAAGTTAGTTTCCGAAAACGATAAACATCTCGCGGGTCTAGAATCTCTAGCGAAATCCACCAATTATTCGAATATATTCGAAAAACTAGTATGGAAAATGAAATACAAGTACGACCGCGATACTCTTAATGTTAGGGAAAAAAATGACATATCAAGATGGAGTAGAAAAAATAGCGGTATTCATGGAAAGAAGAGCATAGAATTTGATGTGAATTCTCTAATAGTAGAGGATACCCTATTCGATGGAAAACCTTGTTTCTTTTTCCTGATTGATTCACAAAAAATAAAGAGGAATATTGATTTTATAACTATAGAAAATTTGAAAAGGAAGAAGGGCGGTGAACACGACGATAAAAAAGATGAGATTAGTAGACCCTTTGTGAGGGCTCCCTATATTTCACCTCTCTATAAATCGATTACTAAACCCATTCCAATAACTGTCAAGTCAAGGATATAAATCCTGAAAGAGAAAGAGGGGGATTAAATATACTTTAATAGGTACTTTTATATATATATATATATATATATATATATATATATATATATATATATATATATATATATATATATATATATATATATATGGGAAAAGAATATATAATCATATTAGAGCTCAATGAAAAAAAAAAAATCATTATTATCCCACCAATCTATATAATAGAATCGAGAAAGACAAAAAAAGTATAAAAATAGTAGAGAGGTAGAATGTGAAATTTGATGAGAGAGAAGTAAAAAAAAAGAGAGAATAAGACGCGTATAAAAGCTCGTGCTTTTGTGTAGAACAAACATACTTTCAACTACATCTAGAAAGACAAAAGACGACTTGTCATAGCATCGTTCTATAATCATAACCATGATGTCGACGACCCACTCTCAGACAAGAACCTCTACTACTACTACATCTTCTGATGATGAAGACCATAATACGGAACCGTTTGTGGAACCACCCGTGATTGCTAAAGCTGTATCAGAAAATACAGCTGAATCTGAAACGACATCATTGCCATACAAATCTGAAACGACAATCACCCTAACACCCTCTGTTATAAAAGGAACTCTGTTTTTGCCGATTACAGTCCTAAAAGAGGTACTGCCAAGTGTAAGAGGTGTAGTGAAACGTGCGAAAAGGAAAGCTTCGCATCGGAAAGAAGGTCCGTAACTTTTTTTCAAATGATTGTGATGTAATGACATATTGGTATCACGCCCATTGTATATTTGAGTCTTTTAGAAACGCAAGACCCACCACTATAAAGATTAAGGAACCAGCCGTTGACATCAAGGGGTGGGAAAAACTCCTTGAAGAGGATAAGAATAATATTCTTGCTATGGTGCGATCTGCATCCAAATCTGAAGAGGATAAGAATAATATTCTTGCTATGGTGCGATCTGCATCCAAATCCAACCATCAACAACCTAGGCTCTCAAAAAATGTTCAGTGCTACAACAGATTATTTTCCACCTTTTGTGACCTCTGCAATTCCATAGCCAAAGAACCAAGCTATAGAGAAAAGACAAGAATTGTATCCGATCTATTGTTAACTCTGTCTATCGAAGATCTCGGATTGTGGATCCGTCTTCTTCTCCCGTGCGAGTTAAGGCGGATTTACAACATTAAGTCTAAACAGCTGGTCAAGCTCTTTGGACAGTTGTTTGGAGAATCCGTTGAAGAGATGACAAGAGATCTTGACATGAGCGGCGACGTGGCTGATACCATTACAAGATTCTATTGCAAACGATATTCAGCGAATCATTCGCCAAAGATCACCCTCCGAGAGGTCGACCAGATACTCGCTAATCTGGAAGGCAAGACTAAAGAGACGGAACAGCTAGCCATTCTGCATTCTGTTGTCTACAAAAATTTGCCTCCAAAAGAATTCATGATGATTGTCCGTCTCATCGAGTGTAACTTGCGAATTAACGCAGGTCCCAAGCACATCCTTGATGGTGTACACAAGGACGCTTATGCAATATTTCAAACTACTAGAGATATTGACATGGTACTGAGTAAGGTAATGAAGAATCCGTCTAGTTCTTTCGGCTCTTCTGTGTCTGCTTCTGCTGTTGTCCTCATTCCAGTAAAGCCAATGTTAGCAGAAAGATGCAAGTCTGTTTCACATGCATTCAGAAAGTGCGGCAATCAGACAATCTATTCGGAAATCAAGTATGATGGTGAGCGTGTACAGATTCACAGGAAGGGCACTATCACAAAGTATTTTACTCGCTCTCTAAAGCCTGTCAATGAGCACAAGATTAAACAATTTGACAAATATATTCCGATGGCCTTTCCCGAATCTGACGAATATATATTAGATGCCGAGTTGGTGATGATGGATAATGAAACGGGCATGCCCTTACCTTTTGGTACATTGGGAAGAAAGGAGATGGAAAAACACGAGAATGCAAACCCATGCCTATTTGTCTTTGATTTGCTATTATATAACGGAGAGGATCTCATGAAAATGAAGATGTGTGAACGCAGAAGAATGCTGGAGGAGAATATGGTGAAACAGAAGAATCGAATAATGTTGTCGGAAATGGTCAAGATCGAACAACCTTCGGAACTAGAACATGATCTCGCGAGTTTTGGGTGACGGCCTCGAAGGACTGGTGCTAAAAAAAGCCAACGGGGAATACGAGCCGGGCAAGCGTCACTGGTTAAAGATCAAAAAGGACTCTATCTACGGAGGAGCCATGGCAGATACGCTGGATTTGGTAGTACTCGGAAGTTGGTACGGGACAGGCAAAAATAAAGGCAAATTGTCAGTATTTCTCATGGGATGCTACGACAAAAGGAGTGAAGCATGGAGGACCGTGGCTAAGGTGCACACGGGCCATACCGATGCTACTTTAAATCGCCTGCAGGGACAATTGATGTCAAATATGATGAGATATAATGACGCCTTTAACTCTATAGGGTTAAATTATAACCTGAAACTGGACAAGAATATGAAGCCGGATTTTGTTGTGATTGACCCTAAAAGATCACCAGTTTGGGAAATTATTGGAGCCGAAATAACCAAACAGGAGAATCAGAATCACCATACGGCTCATGGTATATCTATCAGGTTCCCGAGAGTAAAGTGCGAACGGGATGACAAGACGTGGGAAACAGCAACTTCTATGCAAGAACTAATGCATCTGTATGATATCTCGGTTTCAGTCAACAAGAGGAAAACTGAAGAAAAGAAAGAAGCTGTTTTAGAAGCTAAGAGGAAAAGATTAGGTAATAGATATGACTTGATGTAATATAAATTATCATATAATTTATACTAGTTATCACTTGATGTAGATTAATATATATATATATATATATATATATATATATATATATATATATATATATATATATATATATATATACAAATACTGTTTATAGTTATCATAAGATAATAAATGATATAAATCATTAAATTTTTGTTATTGGTTAACATATAATGTAAGACTAGATAGATAAGTATATAATCACTGTTCCAGATATAAAAATAAAACATAAAAAATTAAAACTTTATTTTCGTTTTATATTGTCCTTTATACTATCTAAGCTTTGGGCAAGATGGAAGGAATATTGAAACTATAAATCCATATATATATATATATATATATATATATATATATATATATGTATACATGTGTGTGAAATATACTATTTATTAAAACGCTTTCAAGGAAGATGGCCAAAGATTATTACAAGATCCTCGGCCTGTCCAAGGATGCCTCTGAAGGAGATATCAAAAGAGCCTACAGAAATATGGCCCTCAAGTATCATCCAGACAAGAACAAATCGAATGATGCCGAGGAAAAATTTAAATTAGTCGCAGAAGCCTACGAGGTTCTGAGTGACAAGAAGAAGCGAAATCTATGACCAGTATGGAGATGAAGGTTTGAAGGGTGGAATGCCAGGCGGTAGAAGCACCGGTGGCACTCACTTCACCTATACATACTCGGGTGATCCTAGAGCCACCTTCGAACAAGTCTTTGGCACCAATAACCCCTTTAGTCATTTCTTCAATATGGGTGTGGACGGCCATGGCACTCACGACGTGTTTGAGGACATGTTGGTTGGCGGGGGATCTCACGTGGGTGTAAAGACTCGGAGGACCTTCAGTTTTAACCCACACGATAATAACCCTTTTAGTCGTTTTTTCAATATGGACGTTGATGGCCTGGATGGCGACCCTCCGAGGTTCCGCGAGAACAAAGGTCGTAACCAAGACTCGGCAGTTATCAGGGACCTGTACGTGTCGCTAGAGGAGGTCTTCACGGGCGTCACCAAGAAGAGAAGATCACGAGGAACGTGCTGCTGACGGCGGACGGGCGGTCGACACTGCGCGAGGAAAAGATCTTAACCATCGAGGTCAAGCCAGGGTGGAAGGAAGGCACCAAAATCATTTTCGAGAAAGAGGGTGATCAGTCACCAGGGAAGATTCCCGCAGACATCATCTTCATCATTAGAGACAAACCTCATCCTCTGTTCAAGCGCGATGGAGCAAACCTCGTATATACCGCCAAGATACCTCTACGCGATGCCCTGCGTGGCACTCTTGTCTCCGTTCCTACCCTGACTGGTCAGCGGGTCGCCCTCAACTTTAACAAGGAAACGACGAAACCTCAAACAACCAGACGTCTCCAAGGATACGGTCTTCCCTATCCAAAGAATCCGACGAGGAAGGGTGATATTATCGTCCACTTTGATATCCAATTCCCTTTGAATTTCTCTGAAAGTACCAAAGCACATGTATTGAAATCCCTATATTTACAAGAATAAACTTGTATCATATCGCACCTAATCTGGTATTCTATATAATATCCTGGTTGATGTGTTATATATACATTATATATATATACATATATATATATATATATATATATATATATATATATATATATATATATATATATATATATATATATATATATATATATTCAACAAATACTGTATATAGTTACCATAAGATAAAAATGATATAAAATCATTAAATTTTTGTTATTGGTTAACATATAATGTAGAACTAGATAGATGTATAATCACTGTTCTAGATATAAAATAAAACATAAAATAAAACATAAAAATTAAAACTATATTTTCGATTTATATTGTCCTTTAAATCATCTAAGCTTTTGGGCAAGATGGAAGGAATATTGAAACTATAAATATATATATATATATATATATATACACACATATATGTCTATATACATATACATATATGTATATATATATACATATATATATGTGTGTGTATATATGTATACACATGTGTGTAAAATATATCATCTATTAAAACGCTTTCAAGGAAGATGGCCAAAGATTATTACAAGATCCTCGGCCTGTCCAAGGATGCCTCTGAAGGAGATATCAAAAGGGCCTATAGAAATATGGCCCTCAAGTATCATCCAGACAAAAACAAATCGGATGATGCCGAGGAAAAATTTAAATTAGTCGCAGAAGCTTACGAGGTTCTGAGTGACAAGAAGAAGCGAAATATCTATGACCAGTGTACAGAATCGTCGTTTATGTATCGATTCATGTGCCTCATCTTCCGAATATTGTTGTTGCTGTCGATCCAATATTGGGATAGTAGTGATTGATCAATAATATTGGTGTTGTTAGTTGTTAAAGTCTTTGACTATATATATATACATATATATACATATATATATATATATATATATATATATATATATATATATATATATATATATATATATATATATATATATATATGTATATTATAATGATATAAAAAAACATGGAATGGGAAAGACTGATATATATATGCAAATTTTTATTATCGGTTGTTCTTTTTACCGCCCGTTATTATTTGTACAATTCTTTTCATCTCTCATATACTTTCATCACAAAATTTTTTTGGAGAATACCTATACAAATTCTCAACCAGACTACCACAAGTCGATCCAAAAAAAGCCGCTGTTTTAATATATGGACACGGAGATGATAATGAGGGTTGTCATCAAACACCCACACTTGATTGGTTACCTCAAAAGTTGATAAATGATTTACGAAGGACTTTGATAGATCCCAGATCTTTTCTCGTAACATCGTACGGAACACATTTAGGTCGATCGGATTATATATCGATACCCCTGTATATACTTAAAATTGACCGATAATAATATATATATATATATATATATATATATATATATATATATATATATATATATATATATATATATATATATATATATATATATATGTTATTTATTTTAACTGAATGGAATGATTAATGATCCTTGTTATATTTTCACCTACAGGTTAAATGAAAATCTACCTTTATAATTTTTTTTTTTTACCTACAAATAATTTAAAATCTGCCGGTGTTATATTTGTGCAGTATACATAACAATGAAGGCAACGAGGTCTCAAGTGTCGACCCGAAAGGGTGATGACGCTCTCTTCAACATAAATGATTCTAGTGACAACAACGATTACGAGTATAACAAAGATACCAAAATACTGGTGAATATTGTCAACTAACTCGTATATAACTGAACGAGTGCAAAAAATGTTACTTGATCTTTTTTATATAAACAAAATAATACTTATTAAAGATATTTCATTTATCCATAATATATGTATTAATATTTCTAACCTTCTTTCTCATTTTCTGAGTATAGTTGTATCTCCAAGAATTCTTATGAGGATGAAACAAGTATAGGGGAGAATAAAAGAAATAAGTAGAAAAATTGTTTTATTAATAATTTTATTCAACAAGCTTCCATTATACAAGTATACATAATACATTATGTCATTAATATATATTTCTAATCTAACCAAAAAATCATGTGCCTCTTCTTCGCAACATTGTTATTATTTATAGGGAAAGGTTAGAATAATACATTTATCTTTCTTTTTGCTTCTGAAATTCATTCTTTCCTCTTATTGATTGATACTGATACATCACCTGACTCCAATAGGTCATACAACAATGTTGTTATTGCCCATGTCTTGTCATTCCGTTGTTCGACTGGAATATTCGGGAATTTGATGGATATGTCAAACACACAATTTTCGGGATTATGCTTTTGTTGAACTCTAGAAGTTGTCGATCCATTATCGGGAATACTAGCAGCAATAGTTGATCTTGAAGTCGGCGGTTCAACATCGTTGGCGTTGTCAAATGTCGAAGTCTTTTTTTTCTTATACGAGGATATATATGGTGCTAATTTCTCGAATTCTCGATTAAGATCTAGTGGTATTTGTGGAACTGCCATTTTGAGTTATAGTCTGATAATTCTTTTATTACAAATACATATATATATATAATGAGATGTTCTTATTGTAACATACCCCCAAATATATATATATATATATATATATATATATATATATATATATATATATATATATATATATATATATATATATATATATATATATATATATATATATATATATATATATATATATATATATATATATATATATATATATATATATATATATATATATATATATATATATATATATATATATATATATATATATATATATATATATTCTATCGTATTTTTTTTTTTTTTTTTGAATACTTCAATGATGAAAATTGTCCACAATTAACTAGAAAATTAAAATACATATCATAAACATTTGTCCAGAATCGAAGAAATTAGACAGTCCTGGTCTTTGGTATCACAGTTGTTATGTGAATTGTGACAATTGTGAAGAGGATAGCGTGCTACTATTTTATACACCTGATATATTTTCTTTAGTTATAAGGAGAGTATATCGAATATGAATCTTGTTTGTTAACAAAAGCAGTAAAACAAGTATTTTTAGATGATATCTATAAGGATGAAGCCTTATATAACATGGAAGTCGCATCTCTATTTAAGAAAATTTGTCGCACAATAGATCAGTTAAAGGATAATAAAGACAAATATTATACTGATATACGAGTAAGCAGAGTGTGTGATTATTGTTTAGATCCGTGTCCTTATTAAACAAGTGCAAAAAATATTACTTGTTCGTCGACGAACACATAAAATGACAAAATAAATTTTTTTTCTATCAAGTTGAATAACTTTAAAATTGTTATTACTATCACCGTTACTACCATATGGGTTAATCTTTGTAGTAGATATGTACTTTTATGAAACAATATTTTTATTCATTATCATACTATTTGATACAACTACCTATATCATTTTTATACAAATTGTTTAATAAAGAAAAGAAGCAACAACATCACTATCACCACTACCATCACAATTCTTCTTCATCATCGATAGCAGCAGTGTCGTCGTCCTCATCATCATCTTCTTCGTCGTCATTGTCCTCCTCTTCATTTACAGATGATACCGATAACAGTGAAACTGATGAAACTATTTATAATAATGATAAGGATACAGTGGCAACCACATGTGATGTAAAACGAGGACTTTGTGAAAACAATAACAATAAAAATAGAGGAAATACCACATTAGTCTATACCGACAATAATGAAAAAGATGTAGGATTTGTAAACATATTAGGAAGCGGAAATATCAACATCTCGAGTACGTATATTAAAAAACACTCTAAGGATATTAGAAAAAATGATAAGTGGCTACACACTAAACACAGATATAACACCCGTGTTTCGTCGGCAAACAAGTTCAATAGAGGATGCGACCAATACAAGAACAATGGCCCAGTTACACGTTCCGTTACTGCCAAACTAAAAGAAAAAGCAAACCTATTTAGTTCAACTGGCTGACAATCTAAACATAATTTTTTTTTTGAAAAATAGATATAATTGTGATTGGTAATATAATAATAAAACGATAAAATTTTATATAATTCTTTATTAACCTTAGTATTCAATTTAATTCGTGATTGGTAAT
>NW_020871640.1:162634-180589 GCF_003789085.1 Penaeus vannamei | reverse complement strand
AGTCTTTATATTCGCTCTGTAACAAGTTGAATTTCCCCTTTCGACAAACGCTACGCCTCATAACCATATACATATCGAGTCTCACATTCGCATCATTAGAGAGTTTTGCAATAATTTCTATAATCGGTAAACAAAATATATTGATCAAGTCGTTTTTTAAAGTTTGCTACGATTTTCATAGCTTCATGCGTTGTCATTTTTGGGTTTCGATTCTTTATTTCTTGCTCCAAGAAGATATGGTATTGGGTCACCAGCAGAAGCGTGCCGTATTATTGCTCTTTGAAATGGATTATCCATATATTTTTTAACAGCAAGTCTGTCACCATTCGTGTGAGCTTTGCCTTTTCAGCACGATACAAATCGAGAAGACTTCTTTCAGATTCAGGTGAGGTGTTTATGATAAAGGTCGCCAATGCTTTTATGGCTCTATTGATTAATTTTGTACCTAGATCGAAATGATCATCAATATCATCTTCACCATCGTCGTCGTCTTCTTCTTCTCACTATAGGTCGTTTCCATTTTGGTCATTATATAAGTGATCATAGCTTTTCCAAAAAGTTTTCCAATATTCTTATGAATATTGATTCAATGTCGCTGTGAGGTGGAGTTTAGTAGTAGTATTAGCAGTAGCTAATTACTAACAGCTGTATTAGTACCGATAATAGCACTATTAGGATTATCAAATGTACTAGGTGGATCTTTAATATTATTAGTAATAATATTTTTAGTAGTATTAGCAGTAGTTAAATTACTAACAGTTGTATTAGTTCTGATAATAGCACTATTAGGATTATCACGTGAATCTTTAATATTATTATTAACATTAGCATTAATAAGATTACTATCAGCGGTATTAATGTCGACTATATCACCATTAGGATTATTACATTTACTATGGTTGTTACCACTACCATCACTACTACCAATAATGTTGTTATTGTTAATGGATAACATTATTCTTATTTATCAAACAATGAAATGAATAAAAAAGAATATTATATATATATATATATATATTATATATATATACATATATATGTATATATGTATATGTGTGTATATATTTTATATAACATCTCACTTCTATAAACACTAAATACTTCAAATATAAGAGTAATAAACAATGACAGAAAAACACAAATCAATTAAATATCGAGTCTACTAGTAATGGTAATGATAAAGGTTATCTTTTATTGTTAAACCGTGTGTGTGGTGGTGTGACGGCGATGACAGTGATGGTGGTGGTGTTTGGTGTCGGTAACGATAGAGAAAAATAAAGTTGAAGACGACCATTATTTAGATGTAGAGTTTAGCGATATTTCACAACTGAATAGCACAATTACCATTTTACAGAAAATACCATCAAAACACATTTAAGACACATGATAACTAACACTCATGGTTCTAAGACGATTGAAAATATCTTATCGAGAAATGGTAAGAGGTCATCTTCATTTCCTAGCATATTTGAAAACTTACCGACTGTATGATGCAAAATACAATTCATTCTGTATCATTACCGCCACTGCAACAATCACAGGTACAATATATAGATTTATCGAAACACAATTCTCGTATACCCGCAAGAGACATGTACAATAAGAGCACAAAGCTTGAGACAGCAATAACGATTATTTTCTTTTCGGTTTTTCTCCAGAAAAACGAGATATTAAAAATCTCATTGCGGTTATTAATATCGTTTCATCCCTCTTCGTCTCCGGCATCAAGATCCTAGAACGCGATGTGCAAAAACGAAGCGATATTCTCTGTCAACCTGGACACGAAATAGAGTATGCTCAAATATTGAGAGATGTTAAGCAATTAAACTCCATATCAACGGCTACACTGAACTTTATCAGCAACTCATCCTCCTCTACACTCACTAAAACGTGTCCGTGTTGCAGATCCAAGAGTCATACACGGTCACCTTTAATAGATGCTTTTGAACCACCCAATGTCACGTCAGCTGCCAAGAAAGACAAAACAATATCCTAATTCCTCCAGAATTGATATTTAAAGGAATAAAGTGTAGTAAAGGATGCTGCTACTACTACTGCATCATTATCCTCTGACATTGATTTGCAATCCAAACAAAAAAAATCGAATAAACGAATAAAATCGGTAATAAATAAACAAGTTAAAAATGTTTTGAATAACACACGTGATATAAGTTATGAACAAAAATATAGGCAGTTAGAAATGTTAAATCGTAGAGAAATAAAACAAAATACAATCAGTAAGACTTTTTATTCCAATAATAAAATCAATAGCGATAGTAGTAGTAACAATATGGTCGTTAGTTCTCTTGAACCTACCCAAGAAATTTTAACAACAGGTGGTGGTAATGGTGATGATGGTAGTATTGCTGTTGCTGCTGCGGATAGGCAATTATCCAATAAAAAATATCTAAACATGAGAGATGGTCAACAGAGACATGAAATTATAAATTTTATAAAGTTTACTTGAAGAAACATTTTTCAATTTACTTGAACAAGTAAATTTTTCAATTATTATTCACCACCGCGTAAACGCAATACAAGATGTATATTAGATTCTTTTTGTATATTATAATCTTGAAGGGTGCGTCCATCTTCTAATTGTTTACCACTAAAAATTAACCGTTGTTGATCGGGAGGTATTCCTTCTGCAAGTTGAATCTTTTCTTTTAAGGTCGAGACTGTATCCTCTGGTTCGACGTCTAGGGTGATCGATTTACCCGTAAGTGTTTTTACAAATATCTGCATCTTGTTTTTTTATTAATAAGATATAGAAGAACACTACTTTACATATATATATTTATATATCATAATTTTAATGTTCACACTCATACTAACTGAATATATTTGAGTGTGGTCTATTCTATATTTGAGAGCGTACCGGATACACATTTTTATTCTAACGGAGCGCAGTTTCCACCCACGAGATAACCGTGACGATTGCGGTGGTCGTCACCCTTCCATCCGTTTTGCAATTCCACCGGATGAGTATTCAGATACAGGTTGAGATCTTCTCGCAAGATTGACGACGACGCGTCGTCTGTTACAACAGCTCCCGTGTTATGAGTTTGGTTATCGTCGTCGGTGCGTTCAACCACGGAATACGACCCGTCGGGAAGACCAGTACACGGTCCGTTAAGGTCTAACAGTAAATTGTCCGATCTGTTAATGAGCGTGCTACCAATGATCGGGTGTTTTACACCCGAAGCCGATATTGTGGTCGATGGTTCAGAAATTACTGGAGTTAACCCTGGAAACGGAAAAGTTAATGTAGGTGTAGGACTGGTACTAATTACAATATCATCTGAGGATATCGGTACAGGTATGTTTAACAATTGCCGATGATCGCGACAATCACACATTAACATTTCCGTTTGGTCATCTCTAACGTTTTGCTGATACCCGTATAATACGACACTCGCAACGGGAGGGCGAGTTGTACAATTGATAGTAACCGTAGCCGGAGGAATAATAAGAGAAGAAGAAGTAGAAGTATTGGAGGGTTATCAGTATTGTCATTTGTGCCTGAGTAAGCTGCAATATCTGATTTGTCGAGTTTGTAATTTTTATTAAAGACTATTGACCGGTATGGTATGGTAAATGCTGTCATCATGGTTGGCAGGTGAGGTAACATAAGTTGTAACGAGGAGGAATGTGGTTTTTTATCTTCTCCTTTATCAAAATTATTATTTAAAATATTATAATATTTGAAAAATTTTGCGTTTACAGCAGCAAAATATAAAAAAGGGATCTTCAAAAATCTTGTGAACATACAGATCATCGTCGTCGTTATCATAATCATTGCTAGAATATTTCTTACTTATATAACTGGAAAGATTATCGGTATTAAGCCGAGTTTCATATTTAGAAAAATCGTTATGGGTTATATAGTTATTTTTTTTACAGATAAAGATTGACATCCATACTTTTACTATACAAGTTATTAGGAAATATTACTATAAGTATTATATAAAAGAGAGAACATATCAACTGTAATAACATTCTCTCCTGATGGATACCATCACTGCAATTAGTACGTCGTTTAGTATTAAGCCAGCCGGAGCTTTAATTTTTTCTACGAGTATTATAAAAAGACGGTGGTTAAATTTTATGAATTGTAGTATTGTCGATGACGACAAAAATAGGCAATACCGACGACACACTTCTCTTTTCGATAAAAATAATATTTTTGCATTCACAAATCTTCAGCCCAATATTATTAATAATCAGTATGACCGTAAAAGAATATTTATAAATGCATATTGGTTATTGTCATCTTCTACTACTAATGATGATGTTTTAACGACTGTAATCTATAATGATAATAACAGCAATGATGATGATGATAACAATGATGAATATACGTCGTTTTTAGACGAAAAATATATCGTCAGTAAAAACTCTATACATATACGGAGAAAAATATGGTTTGAATAAGAGTCAATTAGCAATCATGGATCAACGTCCACTATTTGATCTGGAAGATGGAGTAATTGGTAAAATTTTACAATATATATAAAAAAGAAATTAGAGAGTAACCAGGGGGGTATTTATACAATTAGAGGTATTATTCAACTATTTTTTCAATAAACTTCCCACCCGCTAATAATAATATATATATATAAAGTTATGGCAGCAAATGCAGAATACATGCATATACTAAAGTTTATTAAAAGAAATCTATTGGCATCTAATGTGTTTGACGATCCCGATAAAGCACCAGAAAAAAAACTACTGACTGAACTGGCCGAAGAAGCTGCCTTCGTTGGATTTTTTGCCGAGATAGGATCGTGTATAAGTCATAACAATCTTGTTGCCATAAATTCTAGACTCCAAAAACAGTCAAAGACGACCATCTCTCTACAATTGGGGTCTCATATCGATGCAGAATTTGAAACTTTAAAGAGTGATATATTAATCGATAATCACTATAAATCCTTATTAACCTCCAAAGATGAAAAACTGGATAGAAAAATGCAATCTGGTAGGAAAAGTATATCGGGTAGCAAGAGAAGAACTATCGAACCCCTCTGGAGACACATGGTTGAATTTGAAAAACAAAAAAGAAGATTACACATCTTTTCCCTCAATGCCTCTCCACTCAAATACGAAAAAGATACAAAGAGGAAACCTAAACTTAGCAACGAAGAAGACAGCGATGAAGATGACGAATGCGACGACGATGAAGGCGAAGGCAATAACTACAATGATGACCACGAAGAAAATATTACAGACAGAGAAAGAAAATTTGATAAAAAATGTAACGCTACAACAACAGCAGCAACAACAAGCTGGCCATTCTGCGATAATTGCGAATGCGTCAACAGCATTTGCCGAGCCCTCGAAAACGACGACGACAATGATGAAGAGGCATAGTTATAACAACCCCGTCCTAGATCTCTATATAAGTCATATGGATAGTTTGAGAACGATGATACCGCTTGATCATCACGATATTAAAATTTTAATCTATGATCAATGGAACGCTGCAGTACGATGCGACAAATTAATTATTCGCATGATCTTAATAGGCGGTGTTCTAACAGTCTATGAACCTGAAATGGGTATTTCTCTACGAGAGAGCTTCGTGTCATAAAAAATCTCTTGCGAGAACATTTAATCCAGTCGAAAAATTATGGATCAGTGGATGTTTTCCCCTTTTGTGGAGATAGAGGAAGCTTTAGCAAAGAGGTCCGATGTAACAAGAGTAGGATTACCTCTATCAGAGTTAAAACACCAATCGATAATCGGTGTCATTAATCACCTCCTAGGAAAGGATGATATTCATAAAAAAATGTTATCTATTTGGTCCAAGACTGGTCACAATCATCCACCAGTCCCTCCATCTCTTAATATAGGTAATAAAAGAAAACGCATCTAGTTGTAGTAAATATTTTATTAATATTTTCATATAAGATATTATTGAAATAAAATATATTTAAATATATAAAAGATATTTGATTTTTCGTCCTTATTCTTCTTCTTTTTTTTCTACTATCATCTATCATCGATCTTCGATCTTCTTATCCATGTCGTTGCAATCGTCGTCCAGTCAAAGAATGAATTTCAGATTCATCTTCAAATATAGATGGTATACATCTGTACTAAACTGGGGTATTATGGTATCTTTATCACTTTGTAGATATTGTAGATACAATTCATTATAATCATCATCTTTATTAGGAAGAGTAATGCTAGTCAGTAATACATCATTTCTCATGATGTGTTTTAGATCCATTGATGTATCGCATTATTATTATTATATGTTGCTACTGATACTTGCTTGCTACACTATATCGCACAAGAGGCTACAATTCCGTTAGGCGCGCGCATGTTTATGTTGCTAAATATTATTTTTACCTCTTTAAATGAAAATATGTTTGACGGTTGTTATTTTTTTTTAAGATAAAAACATAATAAGATTAATTAATAATATCGCTCTGAAACAAATTCAACTGGTGGGTTGCAATAGAAATAATTTATGAAAATAAATGATAATACATGCGGGTTATAAATACATATGTTTATAGTTAAACAAGCATGTAGATGTATAGACATTAGATATATCAATTCCAAACTCTAAACTACCAATTATAGTAATAAACGTTGCAAGTAGTACATACAAGAGGTATGAGTATTGTAATAGCCTATGATCTCGATGGGGGATGTTTTTGACCCTAAATATAGAAAGGCAAATATTTGTAACATTACTAGTATAGATACAAGAGGATATCCTGGAACCATCGAATTTTGTAAAGGTGTCCCTTGTGTTGCTAATCTCTTTATCGGAAACAGATATGCTATAAGGGATGAATATATGGATGGTCATATTGTTATAAACGATAGTAAGTTATATCGTGAAGCATATTTTAAAGCTTGTCTGGATCGTCTACTCGACGATTTAATAAGTGTACATAGAGATATCGATACTATCGTATTCCCCTATGAGATAGGTTGTGGGGCAGCTGGTGGCAACTGGGTGAAATACGAGAGACTCATAAGTCAGTTTGCCTTTGAATTAATTAATAAAAAAAACACTTCAAATTTATTATGGTATACAATTTAAATAAGATGAAAAATACAGACGACTTTTATAATTATTATCCATTCATTAACAGGAAATAAACCTTCGCAATTTTTATCGCTAATAGTTTCGTTATCCATATGATAATTCAAGCAAAGTTATTCGTTTTCTTTAATATATTAGTATAAGAGAAAATGAAATAAAAAAAAAAGGTGGGAGGTAAACTCTTTTAAAGAATACCAGTCATGTTTAAAATACAATGAGAGAGAGAGAGAGGTTATTATTTTCTAGCAACTTTCACTTGGTCTTTTTGATAAGAACTGACAACACAAATGTCTAATCACAATAAAGCAAAAAATAACGATTACTATATGGGTTTTTACAAGGTGCACAATGACGCCTTTATTCCCAAAATTGGCCTGGAGTTCTCTGCTGGTTCAGACCTATATAGTCTATTCCCGTGTACGATACCCTCTAATCACTGGGCAGAGATAAGAACCGGCGTGGCTTTAAAATTTGTCTCAAGGGTCGCCAGCAACAGCAAAATTCACAAATTGAAGGAAAGTGAAGAACGACGCAAAAAGGAGAAGGAGGAAGGAAAGTATTGTGTTCCTTTCCAATCATCCTGCAAGAAATCTTGTAAAATTTTGGATGATGCATCGTTTTTTCTTAAGATTCGCTCGAGGTCTGGAATGGCGTTAAACCACAATATCAATGTCGTTTCTCATCACTTTGAGGAGCTTAATAACGAGATTATAGTCACTGTTGTCAATACTGGGAGTAAGGAGTATGAGATGGAAGCGGGAACGAGGTTCGCACAAGCCATAGTGCACCTGACTACCAAAGAGAAGACGGTAGGAGGATCGGTCAAATACAAGCTCATCGGTAGCGACAAAAATTCTATCTTATTGCTCAAGGATTACAATGGAATGGGTAAGATGCCTGTCTTTCTAGCCGCGGAAGATTGCTCGATACCTCCTGATTCGTCAAAGTTGGTAGGTACCGGTATCGCCGTCAGCCTTCCTTCCATGTCGTGCTACATGCAGCTCCAGTCACCGCCGCGCTCTCTCCGTGTTATTCTGATATCAATGTGCAGGCGGGTGTCATAGACGCAGACTATAGAGGGGAGGTGAAGGTACTAATTAATAATCGGAGCAGTGGCAATACTCTAAGGGTGAGAGCTAAACAACCCGTAGCAATGGGCGTCGTGTACAATATTGCGTGTCCGATACGGGAAATTATCGAAATCAAACATCCCGAGAACGTTAAACCTATCGATGGAAATATGATCACTGTCATTAATGAATCAAATCTCTTTTATAAGAAGCAGAAAGACATGGGAATATTTTCAGTTTTAAGAGAGAATAATTTTCTCTTCACATTTTTCATGCAACAAGACTTACAATTAACACACAATATTACCAAGATATGCACTGGAGTTTTTGTAGAGTTTTAAAGAGCAGAATCTGATTGCAGATATTATGTCTATTAAGAAAGGTATCGATGTAATGTCTTGGGAGATTAACAGTGATACCGAAGAGATAGTGCTCGTGTTTAAAAATGACTATGCGTGGAAGAATATTCTCAAGAAGGGAGAGAGAATCATTTCTGTGTTTGTGGTTAGTTCACTTGGCGTTGCTTGTTTAGAAAAGGTTGAAGAGTTAGATGTGAAGGGTAGAGGGTGTAGAGGTTTTGGAACAAGGAATGAAACTCTACCGGGGAAAAACCTCTACAACTCTCTACCCTTCACATCTAACTTCTTCAACCTTTTCTAAACAAGCAACGCCAAGTGAACTAACCACAAACACAGAAATGATTCTCTCTCCCTTCTTGAGAATATTCTTCCACGCATTTTTAAAACACGAGCACTATCTCTTCGGTATCACTGTTAATCTCCCAAGACATTACATCGATACCTTTCTTAATAGACATAATATCTGCAATCAGATTCTGCTCTTTAAATGTGTTTAACTCTACAAAAACTCCAGTGCATATCTTGGTAATATTGTGTGTTAATTGTAAGTCTTGTTGCATGAAAAATGTGAAGAGAAAATTATTCTCTCTTAAAACTGAAAATATTCCCATGTCTTTCTGCTTCTTATAAAAGAGATTTGATTCATTAATGACAGTGATCATATTTCCATCGATAGGTTTAACGTTCTCGGGATGTTTGATTTCGATAATTTCCCGTATCGGACACGCAATATTGTACACGACGCCCATTGCTACGGGTTGTTTAGCTCTCACCCTTAGAGTATTGCCACTGCTCCGATTATTAATTAGTACCTTCACCTCCCCTCTATAGTCTGCGTCTATGACACCCGCCTGCACATTGATATCAGAATAACACGGAGAGAGCGGCGGTGACTGGAGCTGCATGTAGCACGACATGGAAGGAAGGCTGACGGCGATACCGGTACCTACCAACTTTGACGAATCAGGAGGTATCGAGCAATCTTCCGCGGCTAGAAAGACAGGCATCTTACCCATTCCATTGTAATCCTTGAGCAATAAGATAGAATTTTTGTCGCTACCGATGAGCTTGTATTTGACCGATCCTCCTACCGTCTTCTCTTTGGTAGTCAGGTGCACTATGGCTTGTGCGAACCTCGTTCCCGCTTCCATCTCATACTCCTTACTCCCAGTATTGACAACAGTGACTATAATCTCGTTATTAAGCTCCTCAAAGTGATGAGAAACGACATTGATATTGTGGTTTAACGCCATTCCAGACCTCGAGCGAATCTTAAGAAAAAACGATGCATCATCCAAAATTTTACAAGATTTCTTGCAGGATGATTGGAAAGGAACACAATACTTTCCTTCCTCCTTCTCCTTTTTGCGTCGTTCTTCACTTTCCTTCAATTTGTGAATTTTGCTGTTGCTGGCGACCCTTGAGACAAATTTTAAAGCCACGCCGGTTCTTATCTCTGCCCAGTGATTAGAGGGTATCGTACACGGGAATAGACTATATAGGTCTGAACCAGCAGAGAACTCCAGGCCAATTTTGGGAATAAAGGCGTCATTGTGCACCTTGTAAAAACCCATATAGTAATCGTTATTTTTTGCTTTATTGTGATTAGACATTTGTGTTGTCAGTTCTTATCAAAAAGACCAAGTGAAAGTTGCTAGAAAATAATAACCTCTCTCTCTCTCTCATTGTATTTTAAACATGACTGGTATTCTTTAAAAGAGTTTACCTCCCACCTTTTTTTTTATTTCATTTTCTCTTATACTAATATATTAAAGAAAACGAATAACTTTGCTTGAATTATCATATGGATAACGAAACTATTAGCGATAAAAATTGCGAAGGTTTATTTCCTGTTAATGAATGGATAATAATTATAAAAGTCGTCTGTATTTTTCATCTTATTTAAATTGTATACCATAATAAATTTGAAGTGTTTTTTATTATTAATTAATTCAAAGGCAAACTGACTTATGAGTCTCTCGTATTTCACCCAGTTGCCACCAGCTGCCCCACAACCTATCTCATAGGGGAATACGATAGTATCGATATCTCTATGTACACTTATTAAATCGTCGAGTAGACGATCCAGACAAGCTTTAAAATATGCTTCACGATATAACTTACTATCGTTTATAACAATATGACCATCCATATATTCATCCCTTATAGCATATCTGTTTCCGATAAAGAGATTAGCAACACAAGGGACACCTTTACAAAATTCGATGGTTCCAGGATATCCTCTTGTATCTATACTAGTAATGTTACAAATATTTGCCTTTCTATATTTAGGGTCAAAAACATCCCCCTCATCGAGATCATAGGCTATTACAATACTCATACCTCTTGTATGTACTACTTGCAACGTTTATTACTATAATTGGTAGTTTAGAGTTTGGAATTGATATATCTAATGTCTATACATCTACATGCTTGTTTAACTATAAACATATGTTTATAACCCGCATGTATTATCATTTTATTTTCATAAATTATTTCTATTGCAACCCACCAGTTGAATTTGTTTCAGAGCGATATTATTAATTAATCTTATTATGTTTTTATCTTTAAAAAAAAATAACAACCGTCAAACATATTTTCATTTAAAGAGGTAAAATAATATTTAGCAACATAAACATGCGCGCGCCTAACGGAATTGTAGCCTCTTGTGCGATATAGTGTAGCAAGCAAGTATCAGTAGCAACATATAATAATAATGCGATACATCAATGGATCTAAAACACATCATGAGAAATGATGTATTACTGACTAGCATTACTCTTCCTAATAAAGATGATGATTATAATGAATTGTATCTACAATATCTACAAAGTGATAAAGATACCATAATACCCCAGTTTAGTACAGATGTATACCATCTATATTTTGAAGATGAATCTGAAATTCATTCTTTGACTGGACGACGATTGCAACGACATGGATAAGAAGATCGAAGATCGATGATAGATGATAGTAGAAAAAAAAGAAGAAGAATAAGGACGAAAAATCAAATATCTTTTATATATTTAAATATATTTTATTTCAATAATATCTTATATGAAAATATTAATAAAATATTTACTACAACTAGATGCGTTTTCTTTTATTACCTATATTAAGAGATGGAGGGACTGGTGGATGATTGTGACCAGTCTTGGACCAAATAGATAACATTTTTTTATGAATATCATCCTTTCCTAGGAGGTGATTAATGACACCGATTATCGATTGGTGTTTTAACTCTGATAGAGGTAATCCTACTCTTGTTACATCGGACCTCTTTGCTAAAGCTTCCTCTATCTCCACAAAAGGGGGAAAACATCCACTGATCCATAATTTTTCGACTGGATTAAATGTTCTCGCAAGAGATTTTTTATGACACGAAGCTCTTCGTAGAGAAATACCCATTTCAGGTTCATAGACTGTTAGAACACCGCCTATTAAGATCATGCGAATAATTAATTTGTCGCATCGTACTGCAGCGTTCCATTGATCATAGATTAAAATTTTAATATCGTGATGATCAAGCGGTATCATCGTTCTCAAACTATCCATATGACTTATATAGAGATCTAGGACGGGGTTGTTATAACTATGCCTCTTCATCATTGTCGTCGTCGTTTTCGAGGGCTCGGCAAATGCTGTTGACGCATTCGCAATTATCGCAGAATGGCCAGCTTGTTGTTGCTGCTGTTGTTGTAGCGTTACATTTTTTATCAAATTTTCTTTCTCTGTCTGTAATATTTTCTTCGTGGTCATCATTGTAGTTATTGCCTTCGCCTTCATCGTCGTCGCATTCGTCATCTTCATCGCTGTCTTCTTCGTTGCTAAGTTTAGGTTTCCTCTTTGTATCTTTTTCGTATTTGAGTGGAGAGGCATTGAGGGAAAAGATGTGTAATCTTCTTTTTTGTTTTTCAAATTCAACCATGTGTCTCCAGAGGGGTTCGATAGTTCTTCTCTTGCTACCCGATATACTTTTCCTACCAGATTGCATTTTTCTATCCAGTTTTTCATTTTGGAGGTTAATAAGGATTTATAGTGATTATCGATTAATATATCACTCTTTAAAGTTTCAAATTCTGCATCGATATGAGACCCCAATTGTAGAGAGATGGTCGTCTTTGACTGTTTTTGGAGTCTAGAATTTATGGCAACAAGATTGTTATGACTTATACACGATCCTATCTCGGCAAAAAATCCAACGAAGGCAGCTTCTTCGGCCAGTTCAGTCAGTAGTTTTTTTTCTGGTGCTTTATCGGGATCGTCAAACACATTAGATGCCAATAGATTTCTTTTAATAAACTTTAGTATATGCATGTATTCTGCATTTGCTGCCATAACTTTATATATATATTTATTATTAGCGGGTGGGAAGTTTATTGAAAAAATAGTTGAATAATACCTCTAATTGTATAAATACCCCCCACTGGTTACTCTCTAATTTCTTTTTATATATATTGTAAAATTTTACCAATTACTCCATCTTCCAGATCAAATAGTGGACGTTGATCCATGATTGCTAATTGACTCTTATTCAAACCATATTTTTCTCCGTATATGTATAGAGTTTTTACTGACGATATATTTTTCTCGTCTAAAAACGACGTATATTCATCATTGTTATCATCATCATCATTGCTGTTATTATCATTATAGATTACAGTCGTTAAAACATCATCATTAGTAGTAGAAGATGACAATAACCAATATGCATTTATAAATATTCTTTTACGGTCATACTGATTATTAATAATATTGGGCTGAAGATTTGTGAATGCAAAAATATTATTTTTATCGAAAAGAGAAGTGTGTCGTCGGTATTGCCTATTTTTGTCGTCATCGACAATACTACAATTCATAAAATTTAACCACCGTCTTTTTATAATACTCGTAGAAAAAATTAAAGCTCCGGCTGGCTTAATACTAAACGACGTACTAATTGCAGTGATGGTATCCATCAGGAGAGAATGTTATTACAGTTGATATGTTCTCTCTTTTATATAATACTTATAGTAATATTCCTAATAACTTGTATAGTAAAAGTATGGATGTCAATCTTTATCTGTAAAAAAAATAACTATATAACCCATAACGATTTTTCTAAATATGAAACTCGGCTTAATACCGATAATCTTTCCAGTTATATAAGTAAGAAATATTCTAGCAATGATTATGATAACGACGACGATGATCTGTATGTTCACAAGATTTTTGAAGATCCCTTTTTATATTTTGCTGCTGTAAACGCAAAATTTTTCAAATATTATAATATTTTAAATAATAATTTTGATAAAGGAGAAGATAAAAAACCACATTCCTCCTCGTTACAACTTATGTTACCTCACCTGCCAACCATGATGACAGCATTTACCATACCATACCGGTCAATAGTCTTTAATAAAAATTACAAACTCGACAAATCAGATATTGCAGCTTACTCAGGCACAAATGACAATACTGATAACCCTCCCAATACTTCTACTTCTTCTTCTCTTATTATTCCTCCGGCTACGGTTACTATCAATTGTACAACTCGCCCTCCCGTTGCGAGTGTCGTATTATACGGGTATCAGCAAAACGTTAGAGATGACCAAACGGAAATGTTAATGTGTGATTGTCGCGATCATCGGCAATTGTTAAACATACCTGTACCGATATCCTCAGATGATATTGTAATTAGTACCAGTCCTACACCTACATTAACTTTTCCGTTTCCAGGGTTAACTCCAGTAATTTCTGAACCATCGACCACAATATCGGCTTCGGGTGTAAAACACCCGATCATTGGTAGCACGCTCATTAACAGATCGGACAATTTACTGTTAGACCTTAACGGACCGTGTACTGGTCTTCCCGACGGGTCGTATTCCGTGGTTGAACGCACCGACGACGATAACCAAACTCATAACACGGGAGCTGTTGTAACAGACGACGCGTCGTCGTCAATCTTGCGAGAAGATCTCAACCTGTATCTGAATACTCATCCGGTGGAATTGCAAAACGGATGGAAGGTGACGACCACCGCAATCGTCACGGTTATCTCGTGGGTGGAAACTGCGCTCCCGTTAGAATAAAATGTGTATCCGGTACGCTCTCAAATATAGAATAGACCACACTCAAATATATTCAGTTAGTATGAGTGTGAACATTAAAATTATGATATATAAATATATATATGTAAAGTAGTGTTCTTCTATCTCTTATTAATAAAAAAAACAAGATGCAGATATTTGTAAAAACACTTACGGGTAAATCGATCACCCTAGACGTCGAACCAGAGGATACAGTCTCGACCTTAAAAGAAAAGATTCAACTTGCAGAAGGAATACCTCCCGATCAACAACGGTTAATTTTTAGTGGTAAACATTAGAAATGGACGCACCCTTCAAGATTATAATATACAAAAAGAATCTAATATACATCTTGTATTGCGTTTACGCGGTGGTGAATAATAATTGAAAAATTTACTTGTTCAAGTAAATTGAAAAATGTTTCTTCAAGTAAACTTTATAAAATTTATAATTTCATGTCTCTGTTGACCATCTCTCATGTTTAGATATTTTTTATTGGATAATTGCCTATCCGCAGCAGCAACAGCAATACTACCATCATCACCATTACCACCACCTGTTGTTAAAATTTCTTGGGTAGGTTCAAGAGAACTAACGACCATATTGTTACTACTACTATCGCTATTGATTTTATTATTGGAATAAAAAGTCTTACTGATTGTATTTTGTTTTATTTCTCTACGATTTAACATTTCTAACTGCCTATATTTTTGTTCATAACTTATATCACGTGTGTTATTCAAAACATTTTTAACTTGTTTATTTATTACCGATTTATTCGTTTATTCGATTTTTTGTTTGGATTGCAAATCAATGTCAGAGGATAATGATGCAGTAGTAGTAGCAGCATCCTTTACTACACTTTGTATTCCTTTAAATATCAATTCTGGAGGAATAGGATATTGTTTTGTCTTTCTTGGCAGCTGACGTGACATTGGGTGGTTCAAAAGCATCTATTAAAGGTGACCGTGTATGACTCTTGGATCTGCAACACGGACACGTTTTAGTGAGTGTAGAGGAGGATGAGTTGCTGATAAAGTTCAGTGTAGCCGTTGATATGGAGTTTAATTGCTTAACATCTCTCAATATTTGAGCATACTCTATTTCGTGTCCAGGTTGACAGAGAATATCGCTTCGTTTTTGCACATCGCGTTCTAGGATCTTGATGCCGGAGACGAAGAGGGATGAAACGATATTAATAACCGCAATGAGATTTTTTAATATCTCGGTTTCTGGAGAAAAACCGAAAAGAAAATAATCGTTATTGCTGTCTTCAAGCTTTGTGCTCTTATTGTACATGTCTCTTGCGGGTATACGAGAATTGTGTTTCGATAAATCTATATATTGTACCTGTGATTGTTGCAGTGGCGGTAATGATACAGAATGAATTGTATTTTGCATCATACAGTCGGTAAGTTTTTCAAATATGCTAGGAAATGAAGATGACCTCTTACCATTTCTCGATAAGATATTTTCAATCGTCTTAGAACCATGAGTGTTAGTTATCATGTGTCTTAAATGTGTTTTGATGGTATCTTTCTGTAAAATGGTAATTGTGCTATTCAGTTGTGAAATATCGCTAAACTCTACATCTAAATAATGGTCGTCTTCAACTTTATTTTCTCTATCGTTACCGACACCAACACCACCACCATCACTGTCATCGCCGTCACCACCACCACACTCACGGTTTAACAATAAAAGATAACCTTTATCATTACCATTACTAGTAGACTCGATATTTAATTGATTTGTGTTTTCTGTCATTGTTTATTACTCTTATATTTGAAGTATTTAGTGTTTATAGAAGTGAGATGTTATATAAAATATATACACACATATACATATATACATATATATATATATATATATATATATATTATATATATATATATATATTTTTTTATTCATTTCATTGTTTGATAAATAAGAATAATGTTATCCATTAACAATAACAACATTATTGGTAGTAGTGATGGTAGTGGTAACAACCATAGTAAATGTAATAATCCTAATGGTGATATAGTCGACATTAATACCGCTGATAGTAATCTTATTAATGCTAATGTTAATAATAATATTAAAGATTCACGTGATAATCCTAATAGTGCTATTATCAGAACTAATACAACTGTTAGTAATTTAACTACTGCTAATACTACTAAAAATATTATTACTAATAATATTAAAGATCCACCTAGTACATTTGATAATCCTAATAGTGCTATTATCGGTACTAATACAGCTGTTAGTAATTCAGCTACTGCTAATACTACTAAAACTCCACCTCACAGCGACATTGAATCAATATTCATACAGAATATTGGAAAACTTTTTGGAAAAGCTATGATCACTTATATAATGACCAAAATGGAAACGACCTATAGTGAAGAAGAAGAAGACGACGACGATGGTGAAGATGATATTGATGATCAATTTCGATCTAGGTACAAATTAATCAATAGAGCCATAAAAGCATTGGCGACCTTTATCATAAACACCTCACCTGAATCTGAAAGAAGTCTTCTCGATTTGTATCGTGCTGAAAAGGCAAAGCTCACACGAATGGTGACAGACTTGGCTGTTAAAAAATATATGGATAATCCATTTCAAAGAGCAATAATACGGCACGCTTCTGCTGGTGACTCCAATACCATATCCTTCTTGGAGCAAGAAATAAAGAATCGAAACCCAAAAATGACAACGCATGAAGCTATGAAAATCGTAGCAAACTTTAAAAACGACTTGATCAATATATTTTGTTTACCGATTATAGAAATTATTGCAAAACTCTCTAATGATGCGAATGTGAGACTCGATATGTATATGGTTATAGTAGCGTTTGTCGAAAGGGAATATTCAACTGTTACACGAATCATAAAGACTTTTCAGAGATCAATTTTGCCAACCTAGTTTATGATTTAAATTTGTACTATCTGCAACAAAGAAACAGAGATGAAAAAATAACGATATCGGAAAAAGATCTCGTTTATAAAGAGTAAGCATCTACCCATTCCTGATGGGACTTCCCTCCAACTTGCATCAAATATTTATTTCAAGAATGATCCGCTTTTAGGGAGACTACCGGTAAATATCGATTCCATTTATAGAATTGCCACATTTTTAGCATCTGTAAAATCAATTGAAGATAAGAGTATTATATGTCAAGGTACCTTTGAGTATATCATTTCTTACTACGACAGTGTTTAACCAATGAAGCGTTAACAAGTTGTAATAACAATTACTCTCAGAACCTGCAAGACTTGGGTGATTATCACAGTTCGTTTATCGACAGTTTTGTGGAATTTGAAAGGCGTTTTAAAAAGAGAATTAACAAACGAAAATGGAGATCTAATAATAATAATAATAATAGAAAAGATGACAGCAAT
>NW_020871640.1:119967-159331 GCF_003789085.1 Penaeus vannamei | reverse complement strand
ACGTATACAATATATATATATATATTATAATATTCATATTACTATACTATAATATATATATATATATATATATATATATATATATGTTATATATATATAATTATTATATATATATATATATATATATATATATATATATATATATATATATATATATATATATATATATATATTTGGGGATATATATATATATATATATAATATATATATATATATATATATATATATTTGGGGGTATGTTACAATAAGAACATCTCATTATATATATATATATGTATTTGTAATAAAAGAATTATCAGACTATAACTCAAAATGGCAGTTCCACAAATACCACTAGATCTTAATCGAGAATTCGAGAAATTAGCACCATATATATCCTCGTATAAGAAAAAAAAGACTTCGACATTTGACAACGCCAACGATGTTGAACCGCCGACTTCAAGATCAACTATTGCTGCTAGTATTCCCGATAATGGATCGACAACTTCTAGAGTGCAACAAAAGCATAATCCCGAAAATTGTGTGTTTGACATATCCATCAAATTCCCGAATATTCCAGTCGAACAACGGAATGACAAGACATGGGCAATAACAACATTGTTGTATGACCTATTGGAGTCAGGTGATGTATCAGTATCAATCAATAAGAGGAAAGAATGAATTTCAGAAGCAAAAAGAAAGATAAATGTATTATTCTAACCTTTCCCTATAAATAATAACAATGTTGCGAAGAAGAGGCACATGATTTTTTGGTTAGATTAGAAATATATATTAATGACATAATGTATTATGTATACTTGTATAATGGAAGCTTGTTGAATAAAATTATTAATAAAACAATTTTTCTACTTATTTCTTTTATTCTCCCCTATACTTGTTTCATCCTCATAAGAATTCTTGGAGATACAACTATACTCAGAAAATGAGAAAGAAGGTTAGAAATATTAATACATATATTATGGATAAATGAAATATCTTTAATAAGTATTATTTTGTTTATATAAAAAGATCAAGTAACATTTTTTGCACTCGTTCAGTTATATACGAGTTAGTTGACAATATTCACCAGTATTTTGGTATCTTTGTTATACTCGTAATCGTTGTTGTCACTAGAATCATTTATGTTGAAGAGAGCGTCATCACCTTTCGGGTCGACACTTGAGACCTCGTTGCCTTCATTGTTATGTATACTGCACAAATATAACACCGGCAGATTTTAAATTATTTGTAGGTAAAAAAAAAAATTATAAAGGTAGATTTTCATTTAACCTGTAGGTGAAAATATAACAAGGATCATTAATCATTCCATTCAGTTAAAATAAATATATATATATATATATATATATATATATATATATATATATATATATATATATATATATATATATATATATATATATGTATATATTATTTATCGGTCAATTTTAAGTATATACAGGGGTATCGATATAATCCGATCGACCTAAATGTGTTCCGTACGATGTTACGAGAAAAGATCTGGGATCTATCAAAGTCCTTCGTAAATCATTTATCAACTTTTGAGGTAACCAATCAAGTGTGGGTGTTTGATGACAACCCTCATTATCATCTCCGTGTCCATATATTTAAAACAGCGGCTTTTTTTGGATCGACTTGTGGTAGTCTGGTTGAGAATTTGTATAGGTATTCTCCAAAAAAATTTTGTGATGAAAGTATATGAGAGATGAAAAGAATTGTACAAATAATAACGGCGGTAAAAAGAACAACCGATAATAAAAATTTGCATATATATATCAGTCTTTCCCATTCCATGTTTTATTATTCATTATAATATATATATATATATATATATATATATATATATATATATATATATATATATATATATATATATATATATATATATATATATATATATATATATATGTATATATATGTATATATATATAGTCAAAGACTTTAACAACTAACAACACCAATATTATTGATCAATCACTACTATCCCAATATTGGATCGACAGCAACAACAATATTCGGAAGATGAGGCACATGAATCGATACATAAACGACGATTCTGTACACTGGTCATAGATATTTCGCTTCTTCTTGTCACTCAGAACCTCGTAAGCTTCTGCGACTAATTTAAATTTTTCCTCGGCATCATCCGATTTGTTTTTGTCTGGATGATACTTGAGGGCCATATTTCTATAGGCCCTTTTGATATCTCCTTCAGAGGCATCCTTGGACAGGCCGAGGATCTTGTAATAATCTTTGGCCATCTTCCTTGAAAGCGTTTTAATAGATGATATATTTTACACACATGTGTATACATATATACACACACATATATATATATGTATATATATATACATATATGTATATGTATATAGACATATATGTGTATATATATATATATATATATATATATATATTTATAGTTCCTTCCATCTTGCCCAAAAGCTTAGATGATTTAAAGGACAATATAAATCGAAAATATAGTTTTAATTTTTATGTTTTATTTTATGTTTTATTTTTATATCTAGAACAGTGATTATACATCTATCTAGTTCTACATTATATGTTAACCAATAACAAAAATTTAATGATTTATATCATTTTTATCTTATGGTAACTATATACAGTATTTGTTGATATATATATATATATATATATATATATATATATATATATATATATATATATATATATATATATATATATATATATATATATATATATATATATATATATAATGTATATATAACACATCAACCAGGATATTATATAGAATACCAGATTAGGTGCGATATGATACAAGTTTATTCTTGTAAATATAGGGATTTCAATACATGTGCTTTGGTACTTTCAGAGAAATTCAAAGGGGAATTGGATATCAAAGTGGACGATAATATCACCCTTCCTCGTCGGATTCTTTGGATAGGGAAGACCGTATCCTTGGAGACGTCTGGTTGTTTGAGGTTTCGTCGTTTCCTTGTTAAAGTTGAGGGCGACCCGCTGACCAGTCAGGGTAGGAACGGAGACAAGAGTGCCACGCAGGGCATCGCGTAGAGGTATCTTGGCGGTATATACGAGGTTTGCTCCATCGCGCTTGAACAGAGGATGAGGTTTGTCTCTAATGATGAAGATGATGTCTGCGGGAATCTTCCCTGGTGACTGATCACCCTCTTTCTCGAAAATGATTTTGGTGCCTTCCTTCCACCCTGGCTTGACCTCGATGGTTAAGATCTTTTCCTCGCGCAGTGTCGACCGCCCGTCCGCCGTCAGCAGCACGTTCCTCGTGATCTTTCCTCTTTGGTGACGCCCGTGAAGACCTCCTCTAGCGACACGTACAGGTCCCTGATAACTGCCGAGTCTTGGTTACGACCTTTGTTCTCGCGGAACCTCGGAGGGTCGCCATCCAGGCCATCAACGTCCATATTGAAAAAACGACTAAAGGGTTATTATCGTGTGGGTTAAAACTGAAGGTCCTCCGAGTCTTTACACCCACGTGAGATCCCCCGCCAACCAACATGTCCTCAAACACGTCGTGAGTGCCATGGCCGTCCACACCCATATTGAAGAAATGACTAAAGGGGTTATTGGTGCCAAAGACTTGTTCGAAGGTGGCTCTAGGATCACCCGAGTATGTATAGGTGAAGTGAGTGCCACCGGTGCTTCTACCGCCTGGCATTCCACCCTTCAAACCTTCATCTCCATACTGGTCATAGATATTTCGCTTCTTCTTGTCACTCAGAACCTCGTAGGCTTCTGCGACTAATTTAAATTTTTCCTCGGCATCATTCGATTTGTTCTTGTCTGGATGATACTTGAGGGCCATATTTCTGTAGGCTCTTTTGATATCTCCTTCAGAGGCATCCTTGGACAGGCCGAGGATCTTGTAATAATCTTTGGCCATCTTCCTTGAAAGCGTTTTAATAAATAGTATATTTCACACACATATACATATATATATATATATATATATATATATATATATATATATATATATATGGATTTATAGTTTCAATATTCCTTCCATCTTGCCCAAAGCTTAGATAGTATAAAGGACAATATAAAACGAAAAAAGTTTTAATTTTTATTTTTTATTTTTATATCTGGAACAGTGATTATATACTTATCTATCTAGTCTTACATTATATGTTAACCAATAACAAAAATTTAATGATTTATATCATTTATTATCTTATGATAACTATAAACAGTATTTGTTGAATATATATATATATATATATATATATATATATATATATATATATATATATATATATATATATATATATATATATATATAGAGTGATAACTAGTATAAATTATATGATAATTTATATTACATCAAGTCATATCTATTACCTAATCTTTTCCTCTTAGCTTCTAAAACAGCTTCTTTCTTTTCTTCAGTTTTCCTCTTGTTGACTGAAACCGAGATATCATACAGATGCATTAGTTCTTGCATAGAAGTTGCTGTTTCCCACGTCTTGTCATCCCGTTCGCACTTTACTCTCGGGAACCTGATAGATATACCATGAGCCGTATGGTGATTCTGATTCTCCTGTTTGGTTATTTCGGCTCCAATAATTTCCCAAACTGGTGATCTTTTAGGGTCAATCACAACAAAATCCGGCTTCATATTCTTGTCCAGTTTCAGGTTATAATTTAACCCTATAGAGTTAAAGGCGTCATTATATCTCATCATATTTGACATCAATTGTCCCTGCAGGCGATTTAAAGTAGCATCGGTATGGCCCGTGTGCACCTTAGCCACGGTCCTCCATGCTTCACTCCTTTTGTCGTAGCATCCCATGAGAAATACTGACAATTTGCCTTTTTTTGCCTGTCCCGTACCAACTTCCGAGTACTACCAAATCCAGCGTATCTGCCATGGCTCCTCCGTAGATAGAGTCCTTTTTGATCTTTAACCAGTGACGCTTGCCCGGCTCGTATTCCCCGTTGGCTTTTTTTAGCACCAGTCCTTCGAGGCCGTCACCCAAAACTCGCGAGATCATGTCTTCTAGTTCCGAAGGTTGTTCGATCTTGACCATTTCCGACAACATTATTCGATTCTTCTGTTTCACCATATTCTCCTCCAGCATTCTTCTGCGTTCACACATCTTCATTTTCATGAGATCCTCTCCGTTATATAATAGCAAATCAAAGACAAATAGGCATGGGTTTGCATTCTCGTGTTTTTCCATCTCCTTTCTTCCCAATGTACCAAAAGGTAAGGGCATGCCCGTTTCATTATCCATCATCACCAACTCGGCATCTAATATATATTCGTCAGATTCGGGAAAGGCCATCGGAATATATTTGTCAAATTGTTTAATCTTGTGCTCATTGACAGGCTTTAGAGAGCGAGTAAAATACTTTGTGATAGTGCCCTTCCTGTGAATCTGTACACGCTCACCATCATACTTGATTTCCGAATAGATTGTCTGATTGCCGCACTTTCTGAATGCATGTGAAACAGACTTGCATTTCTGCTAACATTGGCTTACTGGAATGAGGACAAAGCGAAGCAGACACAGAAGAGCGCTGATTGGCATACTATGTATGTGTTGAGAGAGAGAGTGCGTATGTATACATGCATACATTGCGTATATATAATTCAAACATTATCGATGTCACAACATAGGATTAAAGAGAAAAGTAAACAAACAAAAAAAATAGATGAAAACCGGCGTGCTGGCTGGGCAATTAGGAATTTCCGTTACACATATTTTATGCAATGGCATACAAACTTGTATCCTGTATATGTACCACAGGAAAAAATACTTAGCTGTGGTCAATAGTCTTTAAATCTGTTCAATTTCAATTCGTTTTGGGATAATTCACTGAAATTCTTATCAAAATTCACACGTCTTATTCGCTGTGTATCCTTGAAGAAAACTAGGTTTATCCATAGTGCGAATAAATAAACTAGCTAGCACAGTAGTTTTTGAAATATATTGGCGTCCTTGTGTACACCATCAAGGATGTGCTTGGGACCTGCGTTAATTCGCAAGTTACACTCGATGAGACGGACAATCATCATGAATTCTTTTGGAGGCAAATTTTTGTAGACAACAGAATGCAGAATGGCTAGCTGTTCCGTCTCTTTAGTCTTGCCTTCCAGATTAGCGAGTATCTGGTCGACCTCTCGGAGGGTGATCTTTGGCGAATGATTCGCTGAATATCGTTTGCAATAGAATCTTGTAATGGTATCAGCCACGTCGCCGCTCATGTCAAGATCTCTTGTCATCTCTTCAACGGAATCTCCAAACAAAACAAACTGTCCAGAAGAGCTTGACCAGCTGTTTGACTTAATGTTGTAAATCCGCCTTAACTCGCACGGGAGAAGAAGACGGATCCACAATCCGAGATCTTCGATAGACAGAGTTAACAATAGATCGGATACAATTCTTGTCTTTTCTCTATAGCTGGTTTTGGCTATGGAATTGCAGAGGTCACAAAAGGTGAAATAATCTGTTGTAGCAACTGAACATTTTTTGAGAGCCTAGGTTGTTGATGGTTGGATTTGGA
The DNA here is from genome assembly GCF_003789085.1 of Penaeus vannamei. NCBI lineage: Eukaryota > Metazoa > Arthropoda > Malacostraca > Decapoda > Penaeidae > Penaeus > Penaeus vannamei. The sequence goes on along the minus strand of NW_020871640.1, from coordinate 152,812 downwards.
TGCAGATCGCACCATAGCAAATATTATTCTTATCCTCTTCAGATTTGGATGCGATCGCACCATAGCAAGAATATTATTCTTATCCTCGTTCAAGGAGTTTTTCCCACCCCTTGATGTCAACGGGCTGGTTCCTTAATCTTTATAGTGGTGGGTCTTGCGTTTCTAAAAGACTCAAATATACAATGGGCGTGATACCAATATGTCATTACATCACAATCATTTGAAAAAAAGTTACGGACCTTCTTTCCGATGCGAAGCTTTCCTTTTCGCACGTTTCACTACTTTTACACTCTTGGCACTGTGCAGTACCTCTTTCGGCACTGAATACGGAAAAACAGAGTTTTTTTAGAGGTGTTTTAGGGTGTTGTCAGTTTCAGATTGTATGGCAATGATGTCGTTTCAGATTCAGCTGTTTTTCTGATACAGCTTTAGCAATCACGGGTGGTTTCCACAAACGGTTCCGTATTATGGTCTTCATCATCAGAAGATGTAGTAGTAGTAAGAGGTTCTTGTCTGAGAGTGGGGTCGTCGACATCATGGTTATGATGATTATTAGAACGATGCTATGACAAGTCGTCTTTTTGTCTTTCTAGATGTAGTTGAAAGTATGTTGTTCTACCACAAAGCACGAGCTTTTTATACGCGTCTTATTCTCTCTCTTTATTTTTTACTTCTTCTCTCATCAAATTTCACATTCTACCCTCTACTATTTTTATACTTTTTGTCTTTCTCGATCTCTAGTATATAGATTGGTTGGATTTATAATAATGAATTTTTTTCATTGAGCTCTAATATGATTATATATTCTTTTCAAATATATATTATATATATATATATATTAAAGTATATATTTATATATTATACTATAGATCATATCCTACCTTATTATAGCTATATTTCCCCTATTATTTGGTATATATATGACTTAAGTTATTGGAATGGGTTTAGTAATCGATTTATAGAGAGGTGAAATATAGGGAGCCCTCACAAAGGGTCTACTAATCTCATTTTTTTTATCGTCGTGTTCACCGCCCTCTTCCTTTTCAATTTTCTATAGTAAAATCAATATTCTCCTCTTTTATAGCAATTTTTGTGAATCAATCAGAAAAAGAAACAAGGTTTTCCATCGAATAGGGTATCCTCTATGACTATTAGAGAGAATTCACAATCAATTCTATGCTCTTCTTTCCATGAATACCGCTATTTTTCTACTCCATTTGATATGTCAATTTTTTTTCCTAACATTAAGAGTATCGCGGTCGTACTTGTATTTCATTTTCCATACTAGTTTTTCGAATATATTCGAATAATTGGTGGATTTCGCTAGAGATTCTAGACCCGCGAGATGTTTATCGTTTTCGGAAACTAACTTCTTCATCCTCAAAGCATCCACCAGAGAATCGTAAGAACATTCAGCCCAAAAAGCACCGGTAAGAGAGTCTTGAAAAGTTTTTGATTTGAAAAAGATTTCATTCCAATAATGGGATCGACACCTCGATAAGGAAAGCATTGTAATTTCTCATCATGATGATGCGCTGAATCGCCCAGCTGCTCACTCCCAAGCGACGTCCCTCTCCGACTTCGGCAACTGTTTCTCATAACATTTCCTGGCGTACATTTGCGAAAAAAGAAGGATTCATCGTCCGAAGCCGCATTCGTCTAGTTCCTCGCTGTGAACTGACAAACCATGTCGCCACCGTTTGCTGTGTCCACGCACATCAGCGATACACTTGAGTCTCATGAATATTTCTTTAGTAACCTAAGGGTAACAGAGAGAAACTGAACTTGAGTTACGATAGTATGTCAGATGAAATACTTCGCACTGAACCATAAATTTGGAAATCGAACAAGACTTGTTCTCCGACACATATATGATAATATATTTTACGTCCGAGTTTTCCCTAACATATTGGATCAAATTGACCAGCTCGTCTTGAGGCCGATCTCTCTTCGATAAACGTCGCGTTCTCTTTAAATTTTCTCTTTTGAACGAGGTGGTCCAACCTGAGCATTAGATATGTTATTCAGTGATTTTACTCCTGTGCAGACAGAGCCTAATGTTAAGATTGGGATGGTTTTTTTAGGTTTGGAGATCTCTTCATTTTATGTTCTTCTTCTTTATCTTTTTGCTTGTCTTGGTCCCTTCAAATCTGATCTGAACCAATCTTGATCGTACAACGAACACACACTGTCTTTTGTCAATCTCACCGACTACTATTATCCTCTTCTTCTTTTTTTCTTCCTCTTTTTGGACTCTCATATTATTGATTGTTGTAGTTGTTCTTCTTCTCACTTCATTAGGATTCACAGATAACTTCAAAATTTTTCTTCAATAAATATTCACCTAAACCGCAAATGCTTTACTCTCATTTACTGAGTCTCATCATAATTGAAATTATAAGCTGTATTTGATTATTATAGAATTTAAGTCATGAGATGAAATGCCTTGATTAACTATCAATTTTCTGCTGTTGATTCATAGTAATTGTAAAATGGTATTTTGTCGATATCATAGTAATTATGTCCAATTATTTTTGACGAATCTACAAGCCAATCGTCGAAACTTACGTTCGGTAATGCCGGATCCAAAGCCACAGAGCGGTACGAGTACGCCGTTATTTAACACAGAGTCCAACTTTAAAACTGAGTACAGAGAGATGTTTATGATAAATAGGATTATCTGACTTTTATAGATATATAATTCAAAAAAGCAATATGAGAATAATTTGGAGTCACGCTTCTCCGAGGACGTGGGAAAAACACGAGGTTAACAGTTGTAAATAGGGGTGATTCGTGTCCATTTCGGCAATCTTTCCACAAAGCATGAATAATATACATCTTTCGTTCTTTTGTAAAATAACCGTAGCTACACCGTCTAGTTTATTTGATTTTGTGTTTTTTATTTGCAGAGGTTCATCGACGATGCTACCGAATATATTCAACCGCTCTGCGACAACGACTGATGATAATGACAACGGCGTTTTACCGGACAACGATTCGAGAATCGATGTAGCCTGCACTATCGTCTTTTTATTCTTTGCTGCCAAAGCTAGCTTTTTTTATAGACGACACAAAACACTGAATAGCTATGTAGGAACCAGCCACACGGGAGAAAATAAGTTATACAATCACTAATAAAAACAATTGTTAGGGAACAAGCATGTTCTACACATTGTACATGTAACGGTTTTAGATACTGAGGAATTTTAATTCGTCGATTTCGATCGTACACTAAACTCTTACAAAACAATTTTGATATCTCGTTACATTCTATGGATATATCATCACAGCATAATCGCATTGCTGTATCATCTTCCCAGTACTTGTCTCTAATTTCGGAATTGGGTTTACTATTACCTGCTATAGTATTATTAATAGAAGTAGCGATGAAACCCGTTCGTTTATCATTATATATTGGAATTCTCTTGGGTAACAAGTGTTGTACTCTTTTCATTTCTATTTCAATGTCTCGATTGACACAGTCTTCTTTCTGGAGACGTCTCCAAATCTCCATTTCGGGATCTGTGTGTTCCATAAATCGATCATACATTTTTTCCGTAACATCATCAAAACAGTATTTTTGATTCTTGGAACAAAAGTTTTTTTTCTTCTCTACCATTTCGGTATGTTCTCGCACTAACGAATTAATATACCTGAACATCCTCTTACACATTTTCGCTTTTGCAACACATTTTTATGATATCTTTATTATTGTTTTCATCGTCAATACACGATTGATAATTTTCGTATAAATAATTGAGTGCGGTAATGAGGGCGGTTTGTCGTCTCTCGTTATGAGAGATATTGGTATTAAATTTATGGTGTGTTATATAATGTTCTATAGTTTTATCCACGTCGCTCCATGTCGTGTTTGCCATTATTGTTCTTGTTCATACAAGTAAATGTTATTAATATTAGTGAGTACATAATATATACACGCATATATTTTTTTTTTATTCCTTTTACCTCCTCACAAACTCATGGAAAGATGTTGGTGTTTAAAAAAATAAATACGAATATTATATTTTTCATTTTATTAATACACCTACATTTTACAACGTTATCGTATACACACATACTTTACATACTGATTTTTATATAATGGTCAGATAGCATTTTTCTTAAATCTGACTTGGATAAAAAATGCACATGATAATTACAAGAATACAATGAGCAGATACAATAAATTAAGAACCCTCTAAACGTCGAAACATTACTTTCAGTCGCTTCCGACTCTTGCATATTCAAATATTCTATTTCTTCTTTGGTTGGATTAAATTTTTTAACTCTAGATATCCACACACTCGGACGATGATAAAGATGCATGCTCGGGTTTCTGTCTCGATGTTTCGGATTGCAACAGGTAACCTTGTGTGTTGACGATGATGAAAAAAAAATGATTCATCGCGATAATGTCATCCTTATCATACGTATAATATTTTATCGTTCTTGTCTTTCGGGTATCATCATCATTATCGTCGTCGTTATCATGATCCTGACTAGCCATAAGGAGATGTAAATCATCTTTGATATTCAGCTCATCATCGTTGCTATTATCATTGTTGTTGTAGTTATACAAATATTTTAAGAGACAACCAAACTGTAGTCGGTCCTTTTTTCTTTTTTATATCGTTGATCAATTTGGAACACAAAACATCTATTCTCTGAATGTCTAAATATTCAGACAAATTAATATTATTCACATTAAGAGTTTTATTAAAAGTACAAGCCTGCCAATCAGCCTTTTCATTATCACGGGTATTAATAAATACAATCATCATTGCTTGATATATTCTCTGTAAAAACATGCGTTTCTCGTTAGACAAGGAAAAACTGGCGTTGTGGTGTTGATGTTCACATTGTGTTTCTATCGCGTCGATAGTACCCTCGTTATCGTCAAGTATGGTGACTCCAATTTTTAACCAGTATAAACATTTGATAAATTTCCATATTTTTTCATTGTGCGGTTTGTTGCACCCCTGTCATTATAATATCTTTCAGCATATCCAATCCTGCACTACTAGTAATAAAAGTAAAATAATCTAAAAGACCAACTTTAAAATGAGACAAATTCCCTCCATAACTGTAAAAGTCGTCGGAGAATAATAACGCAGACATAATATTTTATTTTTATGTTGTCTTCTTATTATATATGTGTATATATATATATCTTTTTTATATATACAAACCCCCTCTCGTTTATAGAGATATCGTGCCGCTTCTTAACGATAGATAAACCGTCCATAAAGTCAACGGAGTAAAACATCTAGCCTCCCCTAGCAGAGGGGTATACGGAAAAATATTCACGTTATTTGTTGTTGCTTCGGTGGCATCTATTTCTTCATTATATATTAAGGAGGAATCGTCATCGATATTGTTTTTTATTTTACTATCGTCGTATTCTTTGCAATCATCATCATCATCCCAATTCATCGAGGATTGAAATTCTTTTAGAGCTGTGAAAATTTTATTATCACTCATAAGGTGGTGGTGGTCATCATAATTTCTTAGTAAAGCGTATCTTCTCGCTATACCACAAGTATGAACATTCAATTATCATATCCTTTATTGTCTTATTAGTTCGACCACCCATATCGTGTTCTCTTGGCACTCTATAAAATTTCGTTAAGAAATCTTCTCCAATGATGTAGAGGTATATTGTGAGAATTAGATCGATGAACCGTTTAACTGCTGACACATTATCATCATTATTATTATTATTATGACTGTCATCAGCATTACCATCACGTGAGTCACAACACGATAATGTTGACGATATTTTCTTCTCCTCAATATTCTTTTTCAGCTTATTCGTTATTGTCGCCATAACATCCTTATTACTTAAAGAAAAGGATTTATTAGTTAAACATTCATTAATAGTCAATTTTCTAAACAGAACATCATCATCTACTACCACCATTAATTGATGATTGCTTTTATCTGCTTGTGATGATAATGGTGGTGACGATGCCGTTGTTTTTTTCATCATCGATGGTAGTATTACCGAAGTGTCAAATATACACTTCCAAAAATTTCCATTTTTCTTGGCATCACTCGAGAGTACCTTAAAATCTCTATCTTTCCACGACACGTCCAGACTCTTACCCTATCGTCGCTATTCTCATCAGATTTTCTATTGTAACATTTGTTGTTATTGTTGGTTGTGATAGAATTAACCGGTGGATCACTACCATTATCATTACCACCACACCATCGTCTTATTCCGCCGGGAGTATATTCGTCTTTATTGGATTTGTCAAACTTGACAATATAAGAAGATATTTTAATCAGGTCTGCGATAGATTTCAATTTATTTTTAGAGTCATGGTAATAACTCCTCTTGGAATGTTGTTGTTGTTGAGTCTTTTCACGTTCGAGTACACATAGCATCGCTTCGCTACTCCGAATTGGACCATAAATTATTTTGTTAAATTTACCGAGTAGTAAAAATGCGCAAATATTACAGACGCAATTGATAGCCACTTTTCTATGATTTGCTATATTATCGCCAGTCGATGATGACGATAATAACAATTTGGGATCTAGTTCTTTCATAAGTGAGGAAGCAATAGAAGCAAAAAAACTCTTGGCCTCCCAAAACTGTTTTACGATAACTTTACAACAGTGTTGACATGTGGTGGTGTTTCCACTTTCTAACATATACGAGGGTGTACTGCTGCTGTTGTTGACGAGTGCAGCATAATCTCTCCATCCTCTATGACACGTACAAGCCACTTTCTTAAAATTTAAGACTTCTCTATAAACCATTTTCAGCGACTCGCCGTTAAATGTTATTCCAGGATCATTGTAATCAGAGCCGCACAGTATCATGAGAAGCATTCCAGCATCTACGTCGTGCGGCACGTGAGTAACAGTCAATTCGTAGCACGCTTGATAAGGTACTCCATGAGACATCCACCGTTTTGACGTACTCTTTACCAAACTTCTATAAAAACGGACACCGGTCACGTGAGACGGAATTCTAATCCTTCCATTCAGAGCCACGCTGTGGCTAGCGCACAAGTTCCACTTGTGAAGTACGTCATTGTCGGAGGAATACAGATTTATAACAAAAGGAGAGTCGCATTTTATTCTTTCTCTAAATTCGTTCCACTGGTAAGTGAGATTGCGACATCTCTTATTTGTCGCATCGTGTTCGTTAGTGGACGACAGTAAATCGTCCACGCTGAGACGAATCAGCTTTTTATTCTCAAGAGCTTGTACGTGCGGCAGACTAAGATTACACAAATAGCCAGCCAGATGTACCATTACTGTCTCAGCTTCTGACCAGTCGGTTCTATCATAATGAACTGATTTACTTTCTAATCTGCACACTAATGGTATTCTCAACACGTTCGTTAAATAATGATGAACGATACAAGATGGTATGCGTAACAAAAACCTTTTCAGCATATTGCAGCGATTGTTCTTTTCAATATCTAGATTTGGTGGTAGAGGACAGTCGTCATAATCATGATACGGAAACATGCTGTTATTATTTTCTCGTGCAACTCTTCTCGTGTTCCTTTCTTTCTTCTTGATTGGATGACATTTACCATCACTCATCAATAAAACATGACGTATAGAATTTGAGTTTTTTTCAGGGAGAATCTCCAATAACCTTCTAATTATATCTTGTGCGATAAACAAAACAATGCCTTCAAATCTTTTTAACAAACTATAACAATTCAAAGCCCATTCCTTTTGGCATCCCATTCTAAACAACTTCATTACGTGTAATAAAAATGGGCTCGTTAATTAACATTTTTATTTTCTTTCTCGATGATTTATTTTTGTTTACCAGTTGTGAAGAGCTGGGTTCATCTCTAACGATCTTCATTTCCGATCCTGCAAATATTTCGTCGGAGGAGGAGGAGGAGGAAGAGGAGGAGGTGGTGGTGGTGGTGGCGGCCGCCGCGGAGAGTTCATTGCCAAAATCTCTAATGATCATCTTTTTCAACTCGTTATATTCTTTGTGATCGTTGTCAAATGTTTCGTTTTTGGTATACGAAATCATTTCTTCATCTGTTGGACATCTAATCGGAACAATTGTTATAAAACTTTCTCGATTCGTCTTTTGTATTTGGCTAGCAAGCTTGAAATAAGACTCTCTATAAAATTCCTCATCCTCCGAGTTCAACACTGTCCCTCTGCCGGGTATGACGCATTTATCGACACAAGTTAGAGGGTAATTATCCTGGGATATTACACAGTTGGGATCTCTCAATGTTGAAATCACAGTACCTGTTATCTTATCTCTAAACAACACCAATTGTCCCATAAATTGATTTGGGAACGTGCATTGATTTGCAAAACTTATTATAGCTGTCATGCTTATCGTTGGTAAATCTATCAGTTCGATAGTATTTGTAGACAAGTTTCCTTTTCATCAATAATATTAAAATAGGGGTTATCCCCATATACCATATTGTATGCACTCGTTCCATTTTTCAATCCCATCTTTTTCCTCTCCCTCTTGAGAGTATAAAGAATGAATGTGAATATTACCATATACACATACATATATACATATATATATATATATATATGTATATATATCGATTGTTTCCTTTACCTCCCAACCGTGGTGATATATTCTTGTTCATTTATTCATCTTTTTTTTCTCTCACAATATTCATATCTCCAACTAGATCATCAATACTTTTTATCATCCATTTAATATCGCCTCTGATCTTGGCATCTTTTATTATATCAAAATCACCTTGTTTTAAATTATAAACGAAATCAATACATTTGATTTATTTCATCAGATGACAAGTTTTTCAAAATAATATACATTGTCGTCGTCGAGTCCTTTATACTACTACTACTACTATTACTATTACTATTAGTAGTAACAGGGTCTTCTTTTTCTTCTGACCACAAGATGTCAGCAAGTACACAACCAGTTATATGATAAGTATAATGGTACCATCCTAAATCATCTTTACAGGTGAGAGGTCTAAACTCCCGTATAGTTCTAAACAGTATCGTAAATAAAATAAATTCTTCGGTATTCAAATAATGTTCCTTTGCATAAACTTTTTTATTAGATATATCCCGATCTAATAAAAATATTGGGTATATTTTCGTCTCCTGCTTCTTTATATTATTTGAAGTAAAATAATTTTCATGCTGTTTATTATTATACCATATAATTACGAGAATTATGATCGATACCATAAACATTTATAATACTACCACCTCTATTATCAACGACAAATAAAGTACCATTTTTTTTTTTATAAGCGTTTTAGAGTTAAAAGGTAAGGATAAAGCTTATCGACAATAATCGTTTTGATTGGAGGGTGGTTTCTTTTACGAATATTGTATTTATTTTATCAACTTTAGGTTTCTGTTGTTGTACAATGTTGTTAATTTTTTCAATGGCCTTTTTTCTAGCTTCTATTCTTTCCTCATTTTCTTCTCGACTTAACAGACGATGATCGAATATATCTTCAATCTTTGTAACTCCCCAAAACTGCATCCATATAATTTTAGATAAATTTAAAAAACGATACATCACATTGACGATAGTGGCAAATAATGCAGCGTGTTTATTACCACGGTTTATTTCACGAGCTAAAGCGTTTCTATGACTTTCATATTGTAACATTTTTCCAACGATAAGAGTTTTCACATCGTAATTATCATCGCATAGTTCGAAAAGAGTATCAATATCAATATTACCATAGTTTGTACTCGGATTGTCAATTTCTTTCTTTATATCAATCTTATCATCATCCTTCAAAAAATTTAAGAGATTCGTAAATAACATGGATGCATCGAGTGCGCGTAAATCATTATATATGGATTTTTCAAAATCATATTTCCAGTCATTGTTATTAGTACTACTACTACTGTGACTACTTTTCTGACAAGAGATTATGTAAATCTAAAAAGGCATTCACGAATTTTTTCACTGTTTGTTATTATTAGTAGTATCAGCAGCAGTATCTGTATTATTATTAGTGTTGGTCGACATTTTTTTTTTAGACAACACTATACTATTGATGAAACATCTATCTTCTTTTTCATACCAAATACCCCCACATGTTATATAAACAGGATTTGTTTATTTTTGTTAATATAAACTTTTCAGTTAGAGATAATAATTATATAGGTATATTATAATAGAAATGTAAAAAGGAGCGGGTATTAAATATAACATCATTAAAATATTAACAGTCTACTTGCAAGAACATTACAGAAGACAATATGGCTCAGCAAAAACAATCATCATCTCCTATTATCGGGATTGATCTCGGTACAACTTATTCGTGCGTTGCTATTTTTCGATGGAAAGGTAGAGATTATTGCCAATGATCAGGGAAATCGGACCACACCGTCTTACGTGGCCTTTAATGACAGCGAAAGGTTGATCGGGGAAGCAGCCAAAAATCAGGCTGGAATAAATCCCACTAATACCGTATGTGATATAAAGCGCATATTGGGATTGAAATATAACGATCCCGTTGTAAGGAAAGAAAGGAACAATTGGCCTTTTAAAATTACTGCCGGTGATAATAGTAGACCAAGAGTCAATATTATGTATAAGAATGAAGCAAAATCTTATTACCCCGAAGAGATCTCATCGATGGTCTTGTCAAAAATGAAAGAAACAGCCGAAGCGTACTTGGGAACCAAGGTAACGAGAGCGGTTATTACTGTTCCAGCCTATTTTAATGATTCTCAGCGACAAGCGACTAAAGATGCAGGAACCATTGCAGGTTTTAAGGTTGAACGAATTATTAATGAACCGACGGCGGCAGCAATTGCATATGGTCTGAATTTTCTTGATAAAGAAAAGGTAAATGGAGAAAAAAATATACTGGTGTACGATTTTGGTGGTGGCACATTTGACGTGTCGGTATTGACTGTGGACAATGGACTGTTCGAAGTGAAAGCCACAGCTGGAAATACTCATTTGGGAGGTGAAGACCTTGACGATATAATGGTCAAATATATGATGGATGAAATTATGAGAAAATATAAAAAGAATATAGCCTCAAACGTCCGAGCAATGAGACGTTTAAAAACTGCTTGCGAGCAAGCAAAAAAGACATTATCATCGTCTACCCAAGCTGAGATAACGTTGGAATCTCTCGCCGACGGTACTGATGTTACGGTATGTATAACCCGTGCTAGATTTGATGAATTGTGCACCGGTCTATTTCAGAGTACTTTGGAACTTGTAGAAAAGGCTCTAAATGATGCGCGTATGGAAAGGAGTTCTATAGATGATATCATATTGGTCGGAGGGTCTACCCGTATAAAGTACAAAAACTTTTGAGCGATTATTTTTATCAAAAGGAGTTGAACAAGTCTATTAATCCGGACGAGGCCGTAGCGTATGGGGCAGCCGTACAGGCTGCCATTCTGTCTGGTAACGATTCAAAGGAACTTGACGATATTCTTCTTCTGGATGTGATCCCGCTCTCGTTGGGTATTGAGACGGCCGGTGGCTTAATGACAGTGTTACTGAATAGAAACACTACAATACCCACAACCATCACGAAAGATTTTACGACATATAGCGACAATCAAACGAGTGTACAGATTAGCGTATTTGAAGGTGAACGCACCGAAACAAAGCATAATAATAAATTGGGTACATTTGAATTGGAGGGAATACCTGAAGGACCGAGGGGTCAGCCCATTATCAACGTAACCTTTGACGTTGACGCTAATGGAATTCTGAGCGTCAAAGCTGTTGAAAGTAGTAGTGGTGTTGAAAAAAATATAGTGATCAAGAACGATAACCGTATTTCTAAGGAAGATATCGATCAAATGATTCGGGATGCCGTGATGAATAAAGATAATGATAATAAATCAAAAGAAAACATTGAAGCTAAAAATCATTTGGAACACACCTGCTTTCAATTAAAGCGATATATGACGGATGGGTTGCCCAACAAACATGAATATGAAAAGAAAATTGAAGAAGTACTCAACTGGATTAATGATAATCCAAGAGAACAAAAAGAAGAATATGAGAAAAGGGAACAAATGTTAAATGAATTAAGAGAAAGGGTTTTAAAAGATGCTGCAACGGCAGCATCAGCAGCTGTAGAAGAAGAAACAGCAACAACAGCACCAATAGTAGAAACAGAAGATTCAGACATAGACAGTATATAGATGATGATGTAAATAAAAAGGAAAAGAATAGTAAAGATGCAACAGTAGAAGAAACAAAGGTGCAGATATATCAGCAGTAATAGCAGCATTAAAAGCAGAAGCAAAGGAAAAATATGATGATCAAGTGTGCAATAATATAGACTTGGCAGCAGCGGAAGCAGAGGCAGCAGAAGCAACAACAAAGTTATCATAATCAATATTTTGTAAGATAATAGCAGCATTAAAAGCAGAAGCAAAGGAAAAATATGATGATCAAGTGTGCAATAATATAGATTTAGCAGCAGCGGAAGCAAGCAGAGGCAGCAGAAGCAACAACAAGGTTATCATAATCAATATTTTGTAAGATAATAGCAGCATTAAGCGGAAGCAAGCAGAGGCAGCAGAAGCAACAATAAGGTTATCATAATCAATATTTTGTAAGATAAATAAAATTCACTTATTGATTTAGATTTTTTTTATTTTCCACTTGGTATCATTATGTCCATAAATTTGGTGGCGCCGGTGGTGGCAGTACTAGTAGTAGTAGCAGCGATAGGGGTAATAGTATTAGTGGTGGAAAGATTGTCTCCACAATTAGACATTGTTGGTGACATGATGAGGGATGATGATGAATAATCTTCTTGAAATGTATGTGGACTTGGAGAAGACTTGTCGCTGGTATCTGGGCTTGGAAATGTTATGATAGTGGTGGAGTTTAATACTTCATCAAGAATGGTACTACTATTACCATTATCATTATGATTTATCATGGAAGATCTTATAATATCGTTGTCGTCATTATTGTCGTTGATAATTATAAAGTCTGATTGTATATTTGCTTCATCAAGTGCACGTTCAAGCATATTATTATTATTATTAGAGTTTTTATTATTAACAAATGGTGTCATCATCACTGTCGATGATGATGATACTCGTGATTTTTTTTTCGTATGCCAATTTGTTGCTCCTCGTATTTCTCTAGTGTACCAACTTGTTCTTCGTTGGTAGAGGAGGAAGAGGATACGGCACTGGTAGTAGTATTAGCAGTAGTGGTAGCAGCAGCAACAACGTTTTCGGTATCGGTGAAATAGGGTTCCCTATAATATCCCAATGGCCTCATTTTGTTGGATTCGTTTTCAATCTCGGTTGTTGATAAATTATTAGTAGACGTCAATAATTTTTTTTCGATTACGATTTTTTTTAATAACCACGAAAAATCTTTGGGTCGTCTTACATTTTCCTCTACTTTATCCTCGTTGATATCTTTGGACACCCATCCATCTCCATAAACACATTCTCGTTCCAGTCTAGCATTGATGCGTTCCCTTTCTTACGACAAAAATCTCTTAATCTAAGTAATGTATTTTGTGAAGCCTTATCAATAAAAATCTCGGTTGCTTTATCAGGATCGAAAGTCAAGAACAAGACTCTAAGGGATCGACAGAAAAAATGATGACAATTTTGATTTTTATAATTTTTTCCCGTAATACACGTTAGTTTGGATATACAATGTGGTACGATCATATCGCGCATTTCTCCCGGTGCATTTCCGGCTTCTCTGTAATTAAATTCATTCTGCTTCATGACGGTACCTCTTCTGAGAGCTTTTCTAGCACCCTTTCTCTGATCTATCAATGAAGCCAAGTCAACGGTAATGAGACCCGCAATAACCATATTTATATACTTGCCTATATTCCACAACACAATCATGCGTTCTAGGGGGTCATTTGTACCCTCTATAGCCCTGAATAGAGGATTTGATTGTAAGGTGTTTAACAGGTATTCGTTATGGAGACAATGTTCTGTAGAAATTATCTGTTTTGCATTAAAAGAAGAAAGAGGCGGATCTATTATAAGTTCTAGAAATCGTTTATTAACATCCTTTCGGTCACTATAATCTATAGGCGATTCATTGTCCCAATTACCGCTATTACTATCACCACTACTGCTTGGGTTTGTGTTGCAGCGGCCCCGGCCCCTGCCGCCGTCGTCGTTGTGTTCACCTAAATGATGGCGAGTATTTGCATGAATAGATTTAAAAATTGTTTCTGGCTTCATACCAAAACATTGTTCGATCAAGTTTATTATACCCTTTATAATTAAAACAGGTGATAAAGTATTATCATTATCATTTTCTTCCTTTTTTTCTTGTTGCCATCATATCGGTTGACACCTTCTTGTTCACTGGACAGTAATAGGTGAGATAATATGTCTTGATGTGTAGCGCATTATTATTATTATATATCATACTTTTCATTATTATTATTAGCATCATCATTTTCATCTTGAATAATAGATTTGTCTTGTCTTTTTAATTTATCTTGTCTTTTTACTCGCTCGCTTTCACTCCAGTGAGAACAACCTTCTCCTGGATCGTAATCGTCGGCTGTATTATTATTATTATTATTATTATCAATATACAAGTTTTCATATTAGCATCATCATTTTCATCTTGAATAATAGATTTGTCTTGTCTTTTTAATTTATCTTGTCTTTTTACTCGCTCGCTTTCACTCCAGTGAGAACAACCTTCTCCTGGATCGTAATCGTCGGCTGTATTATTATCATTATTATTATTTATTTCTTCTCCTCTTTCTTCATTTAGTGTTAGTGTGTCACTATCTTGTTGATTTAACAACTTTTGTTTTTTCATCTTGTTACCACTTTCACTGTTTTTGCATTTTCTCTTATTGGCGGTTTTTTCCTATTGCTCAAAAGAATCTTAGAATTTACAAGAGTCATACCAACATTTTGGAAAAATTTTATTTTCTCCATATCCTCCGTTAATGTTTCACCTACCACATTAGCAATATCCGTCACGAGTGGCACGGACATTGTAGACGATACAAACCCTTCTGGATCGCTTCGGTCGAATCGAGAAAAGTGTCGAGCCACACCGGTGAGATTGATCGTAGAGCGATCAAGAATTTTTGACATCGTAAATTGTCCCGCTTGTCTTTTGCTCAAGTTCAGATTGACGGCTGCGTGAGCTACTGTTTGGGACAGGCTACCGTTGGTAAACATCACGGCGATTAATACTGGTACAAACATCTTAAAAATTAATATTCGATGCGCCTGATAGCCTATAAAATGGAGTATATTGAACTGAATCTGTTGAAGTATACTATACAATAATATCCATTCTTGTTTACTAGCTATTATCAAAAGAAGTTCCTCAACTTGCTCTTTTAGAGCGAGAGGCGATGTTGTTATATTGTTTAGGATTTCTCTGTGGGAAAATGTAATACGTTAGATGTGAATTCCATGACGACGTTTTTTTTATCAACATGAATATCGTTTGATGTTTTTATTACATGTTTTAATCTCTCCAAGGCGTCATCTATAGTAATAACATCATTATCAGCGGATCGAAGTCTATAACCACTCTTGGCGAGAATCTGTTTCCGTACGTCTGTCCAATTTTCATCTCATCTCGTCGTGTCGTGTGATGATGATGATGTGGTGGTGGTAGTGCGGATCAGTATTATTGTTGAACCTGTATTTTAAAACAGCTTGTAAAAGATGAAATAATTTGACGTTCTTCCTCCGCATACGATATCGGATAGAATAATACTCTCCCTCGAAAAACAATCTCCCGTAAACGCCAGAGAAAAATCATGTTCGATATTTGGCAAAGTATTTATCATATTTATATCAAAAGATATATGAGACATGGCAAAGAGGTTGTGATGCATCATCCCTGTTCTTTCGGTTGCATCCTCGATGAAATAAAAGTAACGCCAAAAGCGAAGTCTTCTTCATTTTTTTTATTCTTATTCCTAGCGAGTTGTTTTTCCACTAAACGCAAATTTCTACTATAATTAGCATCACGTGTTTCTGTCGGTCTCTTCATGAGAACATCTCCCATTCTTCTTGAACTTTTGATGCAGCATAACCAGTTGACCGTACTAGAACCGATGGGAAATATAATATTTTGAGGAACCCCTCCTCTATATTTAAAAGATACTAGCTCACCTATTCCCGGCAAAGGATCGTTTGAAAAATATTTTTTTTTAATAAATCACATTCTTTTAATTTATCTACGAGGTACGTGTGTAACGTAGGATCATTGAAAACTTGCCAAGAAAGCGGTGCTACGGTCGATACACTGTTGGTGTAATCCCTGAGAACGTCTAACACATCCTTCGAAAGGACCATTCTCTCTCTGGAAGATGGACCGCACCTCTCACCAAAAACAATTCCGACGATACACCGGGAATAGTTTTTGTATAATCTCTCAAGACAGCGAGTTTTTTCCCTCGTTTCTCCGTTTTAATCTTAAACGACGATAACACGTCGACCCCTTGGATAGAATCTGATAAAAATTTTTTCCATTTCTTTTCTTCTTATATTGCAAATGCAATAAAAAGGAAAATAAAAACTAGGGAATATTTTAATTAAATATTTATTGTTTCTATATCAATTAATCAAATACTGTTTTTGTGATACGATGGAAGGTGGCGGGTCACATATGTGTATCGAATCGCTACACAAGTTTTGTTATATTTGTTTATTTTATTATAACATATATTAAAAAAAAATTATTATTCATCATACTATATTTCTTGTATAAAGTTGATTAAACGATTCTGCTTGAGACGATACATCGGCAGTCGACGGTCTAGGTTGTTCATTAGCAGTGTTATTTATGAATCTTTCGGATGAGGCATTCAGTACATTTATAACCGTCTGGAATATTTGTTTATTTTCGATGAGAATATTTTCGGCAATTAAACGATTATATTGGTATTGCCTTTGATTATTATTCCTCTTTTTATTATAAACGGGGTATAGTTTATCCATAATGGCCTCTGACAGTATGATTGTTAATGAAGGCTTCGTATAGATTCGCGAAACTTGACGACAATCCATCCGTTTTCCTATTCTGTTGACTTATCTGGTTCACGAGGGAGGATGTCATCAGAGAATCGCCACTACCGATTATCATGTTGTGTTCTTGGTTGGTTTTACCACCCGATGTAGAGAGGAGTGTATTGTTTTTAACCGGACGTATAATATCTAGTACGTTTTCTATCCTATAATTACTCATGTCGAATTCATCGGCTTCATCAATCATTCGTAAGAATCCAACGTTTTCGTCTCTATATCTCGTCATGGTATTTTCGATCGACGAAACGATATCGTTAGTAGCATAATAATTGGCAATTTCGTCCTTTTAACATGTTGAGCTCGACTGATTGCTTTCAAAACAAATACAATAGCTTTAGTTTTTTCATCGCTTATACTGTCCGGCAAAGAGTTGCTATGTTCGAGTTCCTCTTTCAGCCGATGCTTTGGCGATAACGATATCTTGAAGTCTTTTTATCTCGCCCATGCTTTGGTTAAACTGCGTTATCGCCGAGTCCTTTTCAGTGTTAATGACGTCTTGGTCACGAACAATATCGGTAGGTAAAATGGATGTCGATTTGCCATCATCGGTAGTAGTCGTCGACTGTCGGTCGATAACATCCATTTTCATTTTTCTCTCGACCGTCTCTATGCCGACATTTCCTATAGGATCACCCTGAACCATAATGTGGGACAGCGGATTGCTTATCAATTGATTTAGAATATTCCGAACGTGGATCTTGGCCATATCTTGCCATGGGGCCGGTCCCCGTATCCTATCGCCACTGCTATTAGTAGTGGCGGCGGTGGTGGTGGTTCGGCTGTCGTGTTGGGTATTGTTGAGAACGGGTAGCCGACCGCCGTCAACCGTAACGTCTCCGGTCGCTGGATCAATCGTGTACGCCGACGATGATTTCGATACCATATCTGATATAATTTCTGAAACATTTTTATTGAAAAATAGTGCTATGGCAGTCAAGAGCTCTGGTAGCAAGCCGACCGTAGTAGATATATCATCTAGGGATGCGTTGGCTCTCGCCAGCGTTTTGAGGATATTCGTCGAGGCGTCTGATACAAGAACCGCAGGTCTTATCGGTTTTAGATTTATATGTCGACCGTCCCTCAGAGTCAACGGGAAAATACCACCACCGTCACCCCGACTGTCGTCTATACCCGTGTTAGTCACGACACCCGAATGCTGAGTGGGACAGCTCACTTGCAAGTAATTGGGTACGATTCCTTCCCTTTTTCCTTTTTTATTTACGTCTCCAAAAATGACATCACGTCGAATTAATAATCTTCCGGCACTAAACGGATCGACGGTCAATACCGGTTTTTATCTTGACCAATCTCGTACATCCTGTGATCGTTACACGTATCGGTAACGGCGTGTTTTGTAACGAGGGTATTCTCGTGAAGAATGTGTGTGGCTAATCCTACGAATCCACTGTTGCCACCGCCTGCCGAGAACGACGCGCGCTAAATCGGCCATGGGTTTTGTATTTTGGTGATTCAAAAATACGGTCAGTGGTCTTCTCATTTCTATGGCCAATTCTCCATTGATCTGTTCTTGCTGCAAGAGAGCCGCGCAGTTTGAGGGAAATGCTAACACTAAGAGTGGATGAACCTTATTGTACAGTAAAGTGTCTTCGATGTGGACGGTAGGCGTTATCGGCGTGAGGTGAGTGAGATCGGTAGATCCTGAATTGCTTAGCGCGTACTTTAGATAATTATCCAATTTTGATTGCGTAGCTATGAGAAAAGTATAGCTTAATCTTTTTGGCCATCGCGTCTTGTTTCAAGATGGGTATGACGTTATTCTGCAAGACTCTCAGAAAGCTGACCATTCTAGAGATCTCGTTCCGTATTTGCGAACCGAACGACCGATTCTCGCAGGCGGAAGGTCTACCGTTGTCGGCTGCGTTATCCACGTTCATGTCCGAAATGAGGAGCCTCGACGTTTGCCAGTCTTTGTTCTAGAGACGAAACAATTTGGGCAAAGGTTTCTCTATCAACACCGTCGGCGATTGCCGCAAATACGGTGTTGAACATTTTTGTAATTTTATTTTTTGTCTCTCTCTCTTCAGTCTTATTTTCTTTTATAGTATCATCATCTTTGTGTTTGTTATTATTATTGTTATTATTATTCATTAGAAACTCAAACGATGCAGCAAACGATCCCGCATCTCTATACGGTACCATCGAGACATCGGGATTCAGTATATGACTTTGAAGACTGTTACATATGGACTTTATAGCTGTAGTTACAGTATTTTTCGAAGCGGTAGAAGCAAAAACGCCCGCTGTGTCGCTTTGCGTGTTAGTAGATGACGATATAGTGGGGACAAATGATTTTTTATAGTTTCTTCAACGTATCGTTCAGCTCCCGATATATTGGAAACGATAGTACTGTTAATAGATAAGGGGTCGGTAGAACTACCTAGTTTTTTAATCAAATCATTCATCAATATTTCATTGGAAAGCATTTGAGCAAAATTGGTTAAAATATTGCTAAAAACAAGAAGCGCGCTATTCATCCGAGACTTTTGGATATAGATGTTGGGAGGTAGAGCGTTTTGTATTAGTGTGCTAATACCACTATTATTATTACCATGGTTACAAGTTTCATTGTCATCCTCGTCGTCCTTTGGATTTCTAAGACTCGAAAATTGTTCACATGCCGTAGTTAGTTTGAGATCGGTCGTACAAAAGAGTTGTCGATGACACTTTAGCATTCCTAGTATACCTCTGGCCGCTGCCGGTCGCACGATGACGTCGAGATTAGATCCCGCTACTCTAAAAGGCGAATCCTGCACCGTCTTTCGGTCGGCGATAAAGGAACCGATGTAGCGCGTGCCCGCGCCCATGTCATCCCATTCTCTGAGACGACGTATGACCGACGGGCCCCCGACGGAAGGGTCGATTCTCGAAATATTGGCTACGTAATTTTTGATGGCCATTAGAACGTGAACTTGATAAGGCGTCTTTGAGATTTCGCATTTGTCAATTTCGTCTTCAAAGTGGATAAACGACGGCATGAGATTTTCCTCTTCCGTTCTATCCGAACAGTGGTGAAACTTAAAGGGACAATTGCAATTCTGGTGATGTAGCATCGAAGCGACGTCTCCCAGACGCCCGGATAGTCGCTCGAAGCGTTCAATATTCTTAAAGACGCTCGTCGTATCCGTAACGTGTCCCATGAGTCCGCCCAAGAAGGGCGATCTACTCATCGACTGCGAATCCAACAGACTCAACATGAGACTGCTACAGTTGGTGATCGCCACCGGGAGCGTCCTATCAACGTCGTCGAAATCTCTTCCCTGCTTGACCAGATACGGGAGTAAAAGAACTCTGTCAACGGCCTTTTCGACGGGAGTGTCTCTCGTGTTGTACATGACCGCGTCCGTCAGTAGTTGGTTGCTCTCGGACAGGATGGCCCTGGCCGTTGCGGCCTGCGACGACCCTTCCAGAAGGAGCTCTTTCGTTTCGGCCGAAATGGGAAAGAGTTGACCGTTCGTCCAATAGCATATATCTGGATAGGATGCTAGACCGTTTGAATATTTCCATGTCTTCCGATACGGAAGCATCGATGAAGCCTTTCCTCAGCACATTTCCTAGACTCTTGAGATTCGACGAGGAGTCGATCGCATTGGTTACGTTGTAGGCGAGTTTCACGTCGCTGACGAGTTCCTTTAACAGTTTTGCGTT
This sequence comes from Penaeus vannamei, assembly GCF_003789085.1. NCBI lineage: Eukaryota > Metazoa > Arthropoda > Malacostraca > Decapoda > Penaeidae > Penaeus > Penaeus vannamei. The sequence goes on along the minus strand of NW_020871640.1, from coordinate 132,139 downwards.
TATGGCTTCCTCTATCGACTCGATATTTTTCGATAGTATCTTTTCGTTAAGATTAAGAGCCAGTTGTCTAACGTCCGACACCAAAGACCTTTTAGAGTTTCTGTTATTGTTGTTGTTGTCGGGTGATATTAGAGCGAGATTTTTGTAAAGCGAATCGAATATAGATCTCAGCGCCGGAGCCGCCGAGTCGATGGCGTTGTCATCGTTCTTTTTCTTCATGCGGCTAGTGCGGTGTTGCGATAGCAGGGTCGTCGTCTCTCTAAAGATTCGTTCCACGTCTAGTATTCTCTCCGGTTTGGTCAATACCATATTCGTGAATTTATTGTGCACCGAAAATAACGAACACACGTCGACAAAATTATCCATCATGGTATCGAGAGCGAGATTGGATGCCAGGACGCCCTTATTCGACTCGTACGTTCTTTTATTCAGTAAAATATCGTAGACCGACGGTCGATATTCTCGAATTCGTTCCAAGTGCCTCTCCTCAAGGTGGGCTAGAGCATCGAGCAATTCTTCATGATGAACCTTACCGAAAATTTTGTTTTTTTCAGATGTAATGTCATCTATCCTTCTCATCTCTGGATCTTCGGCCAGATTATAGGGAATTCTTTTTTGTTACCATCTATTATACGGCGCAGCGATTTCATAAAGGGCATGTGGCGGCATAGAGTATCAGTTAGGGAAAGGTTCTTTTCTTTTCCATTTATGAAGTACTTTTTTCGATAAGCCAGAGGGGCTATGAATACACCAAGAGGGTTGCATGCCGCCGCCGCCGCCGCCGCTCTCGTCGTCGTAAGAGTCGGCGGTGGCGTCGTTCACCCCATAACCAGAGATGGCCCTGTCTACCAGGCGACACACATTCCTATAATGTCTCAGAGGATTTTGAGGATAAGATCTCTGGGCAACGAGTGATGACTTGTCGGCCGCTAGAATAGAAATGGCGCTCAGTGTTATAGCTCTATTAATCGTGGGTGAGATGGGGTGAGTATCACCTATAACGGATCGCAGTAACCCGATCAACATATTTGAAACGGTACTAGTAGCCAGATGAATATCACAGTCCAGATTGGATACATTATTGAGGCTCGATAATTTTGAATAAGTAAAATGCTCGTCCTTGTTACGGTGAAGATTACACCCGTGAGCTACCATCATGGTGGTTTTCAAGTCCAGTTTTTTTATTATTATCATTGTTATTGTCAGGTTCTTTATCTAATTTAATTGGAGTTCTTTTTCTCCTCTTCCAACAAAGATTGGCAAACCACTCGGCTTGGATAAGTCAACCAAGGTTTGATCNACCGTACCATTCTTCTTGAACTTTTGATGCAGCATAACCAGTTGACCGTACTAGAACCGATGGGAAATATAATATTTTGAGGAACCCCTCCTCTATATTTAAAAGATACTAGCTCACCTATTCCCGGCAAAGGATCGTTTGAAAAATAGTTTTTTTTAAATAAATCACATTCTTTTAATTTATCTACGAGGTACGTGTGTAACGTAGGATCATTGAAAACTTGCCAAGAAAGCGGTGCTACGGTCGATACACTGTTGGTGTAATCCCTGAGAACGTCTAACACATCCTTCGAAAGGACCATTCTCTCTCTGGAAGATGGACCGCCACCTCTCACCAAAAACAATTCCGACGATACACCGGGAATAGTTTTTGTATAATCTCTCAAGACAGCTTTTTTCCCTCGTTTCTCCGTTTTAATCTTAAACGACGATAACACGTCGACCCCTTGGATAGAATCTGATAAAAATTTTTCCATTTTCTTTTCTTCTTATATTGCAAATGCAATAAAAAGGAAAATAAAAACTAGGGAATTTTAATTAAATATTTATTGTTTCTATATCAATTAATCAAATACTGTTTTTGTGATACGATGGAAGGTGGCGGGTCACATATGTATATCGAATCGCTACACAAGTTTTGTTATATTTGTTTATTTACTTAATTATAACATATATTAAAAAAAATTATTATTCATCATACTATATTTCTTGTATAAAGTTGATTAAACGATTCTGCTTGAGACGATACATCGGCAGTCGACGGTCTAGGTTGTTCATTAGCAGTGTTATTTATGAATCTTTCGGATGAGGCATTCAGTACATTTATAACCGTCTGGAATTTGTTTATTTTCGATGAGAATATTTTCGGCAATTAAACGATTATATTGGTATTGCCTTTGATTATTATTCCTCTTTTTATTATAAACGGGGTATAGTTTATCCATAATGGCCTCTCTGACAGTATGATTGTTAATGAAGGCTTCGTATAGATTCGCGAAACTTGACGACAATCCATCCGTTTTCCTATTCTGTTGACTTATCTGGTTCACGAGGGAGGATGTCATCAGAGAATCGCCACTGCCGATTATCATGTTGTGTTCTTGGTTGGTTTTACCACCCGATGTAGAGAGGAGTGTATTGTTTTTAACCGGACGTATAATATCTAGTACGTTTTCTATCCTATATTACTCATGTCGAATTCATCGGCTTCATCAATCATTCGTAGAATCCAACGTTTTCGTCTCTATATCTCGTCATGGTATTTTCGATCGACGAAACGATATCGTTAGTAGCATAATAATTGGCAATTTCGTCCTTTATAACATGTTGAGCTCGACTGATTGCTTTCAAAACAAATACAATGGCTTTAGTTTTTTCATCGCTTATACTGTCCGGCAAAGAGTTGCTATGTTCGAGTTCCTCTTTCAGAGCCGATGCTTTGGCGATAACGATATCTTGAAGTCTTTTTATCTCGCCCATGCTTTGGTTAAACTGCGTTATCGCCGAGTCCTTTTCAGTGTTAATGACGTCTTGGTCACGAACAATATCGGTAGGTAAAATGGATGTCGATTTGCCATCATCGGTAGTAGTCGTCGACTGTCGGTCGATAACATCCATTTTCATTTTTCTCTCGACCGTCTCTATGCCGACATTTCCTATAGGATCACCCTGAACCATAATGTGGACAGCGGATTGCTTATCAATTGATTTAGAATATTCCGAACCAGACTCAACATGAGACTGCTACAGTTGGTGATCGCCACCGGGAGCGTCCTATCAACGTCGTCGAAATCTCTTCCCTGCTTGACCAGATACGGGAGTAAAAGAACTCTGTCAACGGCCTTTTCGACGGGAGTGTCTCTCGTGTTGTACATGACCGCGTCCGTCAGTAGTTGGTTGCTCTCGGACAGGATGGCCCTGGCCGTTGCGGCCTGCGACGACCCTTCCAGAAGGAGCTCTTTCGTTTCGGCCGAAATGGGAAAGAGTTGACACCGTTCGTCCAATAGCATATATCTGGATAGGATGCTAGACCGTTTGAATATTTCCATGTCTTCCGATACGGAAGCATCGATGAAGCCTTTCCTCAGCACATTTCCTAGACTCTTGAGATTCGACGAGGAGTCGATCGCATTGGTTACGTTGTAGGCGAGTTTCACGTCGCTGACGAGTTCCTTTAACAGTTTTGCGTTTATGGCTTCCTCTATCGACTCGATATTTTTCGATAGTATCTTTTCGTTAAGATTAAGAGCCAGTTGTCTAACGTCCGACACCAAAGACCTTTTAGAGTTTCTGTTATTGTTGTTGTTGTCGGGTGATATTAGAGCGAGATTTTTGTAAAGCGAATCGAATATAGATCTCAGCGCCGGAGCCGCCGAGTCGATGGCGTTGTCATCGTTCTTTTTCTTCATGCGGCTAGTGCGGTGTTGCGCGCAGGGTCGTCGTCTCTCTAAAGATTCGTTCCACGTCTAGTATTCTCTCCGGTTTGGTCAATACCATATTCGTGAATTTATTGTGCACCGAAAATAACGAACACACGTCGACAAAATTATCCATCATGGTATCGAGAGCGAGATTGGATGCCAGACGCCCTTATTCGACTCGTACGTTCTTTTATTCAGTAAAATATCGTAGACCGACGGTCGATATTCTCGAATTCGTTCCAAGTGCCTCTTCTCCTCAAGGTGGGCTAGAGCATCGAGCAATTCTTCATGATGAACCTTACCGAAAATTTTGTTTTTTTCAGATGTAATGTCATCTATCCTTCTCATTATCTCTGGATCTTCGGCCAGATTATAGGGAATTCTTTTTTTGTTACCATCTATTATACGGCGCAGCGATTTCATAAAGGGCATGTGGCGGCATAGAGTATCAGTTAGGGAAAGGTTCTTTTCTTTTCCATTTATGAAGTACTTTTTTCGATAAGCCAGAGGGGCTATGAATACACCAAGAGGGTTGCATGTACACCGCCGCCGCCGCCCGCCGCTCTCGTCGTCGTAAGAGTCGGCGGTGGCGTCGTTCACCCCATAACCAGAGATGGCCCTGTCTACCAGGCGACACACATTCCTATAATGTCTCAGAGGATTTTGAGGATAAGATCTCTGGGCAACGAGTGATGACTTGTCGGCCGCTAGAATAGAAATGGCGCTCAGTGTTATAGCTCTATTAATCGTGGGTGAGATGGGGTGAGTATCACCTATAACGGATCGCAGTAACCCGATCAACATATTTGAAACGGTAGTAGCCAGATGAATATCACAGTCCAGATTGGATACATTATTGAGGCTCGATAATTTTGAATAAGTAAAATGCTCGTCCTTGTTACGGTGAAGATTACACCCGTGAGCTACCATCATGGTGGTTTTCAAGTCCAGTTTTTATTATTATCATTGTTATTGTCAGGTTCTTTATCTAATTTAATTGGAGTTCTTTTTCCTCCTCTTCCAACAAAGATTGGCAAACCACTCGGCTTGGATAAGTCAACCAAGGTTTGATCGCACGACGTGTTCAATAGAGAGGTGGCCAAGGAGCCCATGTTCATCAGAATCGCATTGACGATCGAATTGAAATATCGCCTTTCGTCTTTAGAGACGAAATAGAGTTTCTCGGCGTTTTGGCGATATCGAGGCGAGCGTATGAACGATGGAATGACTCGCTTTCAAGGCGTGCGACAAGGCGGGATCGTGACACCTATTGACGACCGAGCGGAATTTATCGTTGGCGAGACCCGGGCAGTTGAAGAGTTCGGAGCTCGGCACCAGAATGGTACCCGGATTAATAATATTACAACCTTTATTAATACTGTCGTTCAATCCCAATAGAGACGAAATGTTGGTAAAAGCGGCTACTCTCTGCCTGAACTTGAAAGCAATCTTTTTATTATGCTATTGTTACTCTCGAGCAGAGTGAGTACCGACGAAGCAACGTTGCCATCGCCACCCGCCAACCCGCTGTCGTCTGCCCTGCTTTCGTCCACGAGAGCGGCAGCGTAAAGAGCCGTCAGCTCTTTGTGGGATCGTTCCGTGTTGAAGACGAAGGAGTGCTCAGACTCGTGAGTCGGCGTGTGGATATTAAAGAGGATCATGGCGCATCTTTCACACAGACCCGGTATGACGGTCGACATGGTATTTTTAGCATCCTGCGTACCCTGCGCTTTTAAGATTGTATCTGCCATGTCCGTTATTGCCAAGAGTTGTAGATCGGGTCTAATCGCAGCTTGGCTGGAAATGGGCGATCCTCCACCACCACTCGAAAAGAAATCCTCCGTCAACGAGATGGTTTGGTGGAGAGGGCTCAAAAAGCAATTAAAGGGCAAGGTGCTCGTGAATGCTGTTGATGATGATGAACTGTCAACGACGCGTGGTTTATCACGGTCCTGTTGTGGCTTTGATGTTTTTTTCTTCTTTTCTTCTGTCATGCTCATCCTCGGACCTTCTCCGATATCGCGAAAGGCGGCCGCTTTGTCAAAGGTAGTAGAGATCCGATGTTTTATATCTTCTAGTTCTTCCTGATCTTGATTTAATTTAAACTTAAGGTCACTAATGATACCTTTATTCATCTCGATCGTTTTATCGAATTCTTGTATATTTTTGACTTTAACTTTTCGGATAGAGTGTTTATGAATATTCCGACTTGTTATTTATCTCGATAATTGTATTCTCCCTTTTATTTTTAATTTCAGTCAATTCTTCATTTCTAGTGATTATTATCTCGATTATCCTGTTCAAGATCTTAATGGTTTCCGATAAGTAATTTATTCTTTCCGATCGTTTATGTGAAAGCTTTTTGCTTCGACGGTGTGTTTTTTCCCTATCCGCATTTCCCTCTTCATCGCTAGTATCCTCCTCCTCATCATCATCATCGTCGTCGTTGTTATCTTGTACGTTACCATAGTTTTTCTTTAAACAGGATGCTGATGAATAATGTTCGACACCTTATCCTCGATGCTTTTATCGTCTTCACTGTCGACGCCTTTATTGTTTTTAACAAATTCTAATATAGAATCCAATAACGGTTTATCTCGAGTATTAATCAAATTTAATATTGATAATATCACTGTCCTCAAGGTAGGTATTGTCGCCAGACTGATTATCTTTGTGTTTGTCGAGTTCTTCTTTCAAATTATGAATAAAATTGTTAATTTCCGTTATCTTATTATCGTTGGCTATCGCCATGTGAACAATCTTTGTCATCTCTTTATTTTCAACATCAACTTTAGCATCACGATCGGCCTTTGCATTTTCAATGTCTGATAGGGTATCTCGTGATCGTTGTACGTTGGAGTCGTTTTTGGCGCGATCTAAAGATGTAGAGATCTCCTTTTCCAACAAAGGTAATTTTCTTAAAAAATATCGATATAACCTCCATCATTTGTTTAAATTCATCTATGAAAGCATTATTACAAATAAGGAGCGGGATTCGAATTTCTGGTTTGGTCAGAGCTACTCTCACTGCTTCAATATTGACTTGTTGTTTATTGGATCCGATAGCTTCGCTTCTTATTTTATCAAGAGCGGAGAGGATCGTATTACTTAAATCACTATTCTCACCGCTATTTATAAAATCTATTTTAGTAGTAATGTTTGTCGAGGGAAGTGTGTATTGCTCAATGTTGGTCGCGATACTCGTTAGGTTGGTACGAGCATTTTCTTTATATGAAGCCAGTTGAGAAAACTCATCTATAAGAGTCTTCGAAAGCGTTTCTTTGTATATACCGGTTACGATCTCGTCTCTCTGAGCATTTTGTATCATGGTCTCCATCGTATCTAAAGCTTTCTCGATTTCGCTTTTGGCTATTCTCAGATTCTCGTATTCTTTTGTGTTGGAAGGTTTTAATTCATTAACTGCACTCTCCATTACCGTATCGCGTCCCAGCGCTTTCCTAACATTATCATCATCTCTGTTCGCTTCTTTGTTTGACGACGATGACACGACGTTATTTTCTGTTGTCGCCGTCGCCGTCGGCGTATTACCGGAGGAAGAAGAGGACGATGGCGAATTTTCGAGTCCGTGAAACAGAGCGGCGTCCTCGACCGAGTTGGTAGAAAAGTCCGAGTTAGAAAAGAGGCTAACGAGATTCGCAACATTAAAATTTAAATACGAATGCTTTGCATGGGCCTGAAGTATTTTGGAATATGTCCTATTTGAAGACAATGTCGAAATGTTTGGATGTTGCTTTACGTTGTCATTACTTGTCGTTTTGGTATTGTCGTTGCACGGAAGCGATAGATTTCTCGCCACCACAGGAATATACGGAACTCTTTTCGATGCATATTTTTTTATTTTGCGAGTCGAGTAGCGCAAAAGGACGGCAAGTAGTAGGATGAGAATTATTATTATTATTATTATTCCAACGTTGAACAATATTTGGATTCATTAACTGCGAAGGGGGGATACCGTTTAAAGCTACCCGAGGACTTTGATAAACTGATTTATCATTCTTTGATCATCAGAATCTAGAAGAAAGAGAGAGGCTATATCCGGTCTAGAGCTTTGGATTGCTGCTAGTTTTGCTTTTGTAATAAAAAATTTATTGCGTGACGCTTCGCGCTCGATCCGATGGGCGGTAGTCTCACCCTCTGTAAACTTCTTCTCCAGCTTTACACAAATATTTGTAACGGGGTGACGGACATAGTTTCCGCAATGAGAAGGAATAAAAGATTCTTCTTTAGTTGATTTCTTAGCGTGGTTATTATCATCGTCCTCGTCATTATTATCGTTGTCTTTATTGATACCGTCTTCGTTCAAGTTGTTATATTGATTGAACACGTTCATGTTAATACAAATGGCTTTTGCCGATGCCAATTGGTTTTTTATATTGACAATTTCTGATAATGCTACAGATACGGTATTCAAGGCTTTAGATATGTTCCAGTGTTCGTGTTTGATAAATATAAGGAAATTATCAATATCGTTCATTTCAGCATCCATCTCCTCTCTGTTTAGGGTAAATTGTCGGTACGGTGTATACGACAAAACGATAGACGCGATTGCGGCCTTAGATGACGAAAGGTTAAGACGACCGATATTTATGTACTGTTTAAGCTTGTTGGCTACCAGAGCTAATCTATTTTTTAAAAGAGCAGCACGGATTCGTGATACTCGAGAGGCCAAATCTTCGACCAAGGTAGGGTACATGCTCATAGAAAAGGTCATACTATCTTGACCTAATATATTTTGGTAGGGTTTGCACCTCATATTTATTATACCGAGCACACTGTGCATCATTCTCATAGCTTTGAAGGCTACAAAGTCGGAATATATACCCTTTTTATTTATCAACCCAATTAACCTTTCTCGTTCTTCTGGACTGTTGGTGTTCCTATAAAATGCCCTGTCTATCATCTTTTTATGATTCTCCAGTAGCTTTGTCATATCACCGTTATTCTTCAATTTCACATATTGTTGCAGTTCGACAAATCTCATATGCAGAGCCACTAAAAAGTTTATATCACCGTACAAGTTAGCCTCGCTCGACACTGTTATGACGGTGCCGGCGCCCACCGCCCACGCCTCCTTCTTCTTCTCTGTTCAGTTTAATGAAGGTGGGTTCGGAATCGACACAGTCGACGATTGTTTGGCCAGGTAGCATACGGTGGATCGGTCCGATTGACTTGTCGTTTAAATTCACCTTCTGTTGCTGACAAAATTCGGAGAGACTTTTTGACGGCCGAGCAAATATGCGATCTTCACATTCGTTCAGCGTACGCCCGAGTCCAACATTTACAGTGCCTGCGATTTGATTCAATATGTTGTTAAATCGATCACCACATACCGACATATTATAAAGAGAAAAATTGGATGTCGGTAGAGCCTTTTTAATGTTTTTCAAAATGCTACTAATCCTTTGGGGTTCAGCTTCAAACAATTGTCTGCTATTTATCTCTCGAAATAGAGTCTGTAAATCAATATCAGAACAGTTTCGTCCTTTGAATATTCTCGTTTACGAATAAAGTAGGGGAGATTAAACCCAAAATCCCATCCACGTGTCTCATTCTTGTGTTAAAGATGTCACTGAGCAAGACGTTGCTAGAGGGCGTTCTTTCTCTCGCAGATGAAATAATAGCCGTCTCGAGTTTTTTTTGTAACATGTCGAGATTATTTCTAGATGTTATTAACCACTCTACGGCTAAAGGTGTCAAATATGAGAATTTACTACCCAATACAAGTGCTGCAATTGTCATAAGATCTGTATGATTTCTATCTATGGGTTCACCATATGAGGATAGTGGTGGTGATGGCGATGATGATGGTGGTGGTGTCGACGATCTTGACGACGGTAATTTTGTAGGTTCGTCACGTGAGGATTGTGGTTGTATTGAAGATGACGATGGTGCTATCGACGATAATAATACCGAGTGCTCCTTTGACGTGGACGGTGCTGCTGCTGCTGCTGCTGACGCGGGTGGTGGTGGTGGTGTTTGTAATAATGGATATTGTATTATATTTAATTTTGAAATATAATCAAAAAATCTTGTGGTAAAAATGTAAGGTATTTATCCTGTAAAAGATTATTGTATTCTGATACTAGGGAGTTTCTATACTCTAGTGCTATTTTTAGGTGTATTTCAATATCTTTAAGCATATTACCCATTTTCTTATAATCCTTTACCACTTTTATTTTTTTTTCTTTATAGTGTTAATTAGATTGGTGGTGATTGCTACATATGAATCTAATTCATGCAAAATCTCATTATTGATAATAATTATATTGTTGATCTGATCACACATTTCTTTTGTTTCATCGTCATCTAAAGAATGGAAATTATGTATAATATCGTTATTTATATTTTCTATGTCGTTCTTACAATTATTTATCGATAATAAACTACTACTGATAATCTCCATGCCTTTTTCAAAATCTTCATCTTGGATGCTAAATTTCTCTGGCACATTTATCGGTGTGATATCGACGACTGTCGGTCTCGAGTGCTTCTCAGTACATTTGTTATATATAGCCGCTACTTTATTTCTCATTTCTATTATGTGTACCAGACGTGTATATAACTGATCAGATGATAATTCACTTTTTTTCTTATCTAGTGATAATTTTGCACTATTCATCTCATTTAAAGTAATTTTATTAGCAATTGTTTTATTCAAAATATCGTCGAGTTTTATTGTTTTATCTTGATGATGTGTATCAATAAAAGACACATCAGCATTGAAAGTATCGTATATATTCGCAGGAATAGATATATCTGTGTTAGATACTTTATTATATATTGTCTCTGTATTATTTATTAAATATTCAATATATGACAAATCATATGCACACTTATTAACCCTCTCCGTATATTTATCGTTAGTATATTTATCATCATCATCATCATCATCATCATCATCATCATCATCATCATCATCATCATCATCATTAGTCCACCCTCCATCGTCTCTTATTTTACGATCGAAACATGATATCAGTCTTGAAACGGGAGCATGTAACCAGTTTGCATACACGTTTGGATAATGTTTGTCCACGAGTCGCTTAAAAGTATGTACGGGTAATGATCTATCCAAAAGATTATGAGAGGGTTTCGTTTTTACTTCCGTGATAATGGTAGGGGTGTTCACGGATGCCGTCTTGATCAACTCCTCTTTTCTATGTACGATAACTTGCAGTCCCTCCATTAAGAAGATATCGTCTCGTAATATTTCTTCCATATGTTGGTTTTTTTTTTTTAAATTTTTTATATATATTCTTGACGTTCTTGTTGAGCAGGGAGAGGATCGTCATCGTTCGAGATAGAGCTATATTTTGTCTATCGGATCTAGAATTATTAGACCTATACTCTTCTATTTGTTTTTTCAACTTTTTTCTTTCGGGCTGCTCCATATTGTGTTTGTTAAAGAGCTTACCAATAGTGGAGTTTTCTTGGGCGAGTTTTACAGATACAATTCTGCCATTTTCGTCCACATACACATCCTTTGGTGCAAATTGTCTTCGGAAATGAGCAAGTTTTCTGAGATATTCTTTATGATCAACATCTTCTATATCTACTCTTTCATCATCGTCCTCCTCATCTTCATTATTTTCGGAATAATCATTTTTCGACGAAAACCTTAACACGTCTTCTAAAGACCATCCTTCCATAAAAAAGTTACGACCATATATAAAGTTTATAGCTTTCTTTATAGTGTCAAATTTTTTTCCATAATACGGCGGCTTGCCATGGTAAATATGATTACTGTTCCCAATAATATAATCATCGTCATCGTCGTTGATATCATCATCACTATCATATCATTGTCGTCGTCACTCGTTTCATCTATATCGGAATCATTATTGTTTTTGTTACTAGCATTGTCATCGTCGTAATCCATATCACTCATAGAATCAGCGTCGCTCATTATAACATCATTGTCGTCATCATCGTTACGATGCAGAGAATCGTGATTATATATATCGTTAAATAGAGTATTATTACTATCCGCAGGTAAAGACGGGATACCCATAATACATGCATAGAGTGATGGTGTTTGAATGTTTTCATGTCTTTTTTTAGTCTTGAAGGAACGATCTATATAATGTTGTTTATACTTTTCCGAGGTCATCGAGGGGCCTGTCAAGATCTCAGAGAGTGTACTCTTGTGCTTCTTTACAATTCCTCCCATTTCTCTTCCCTCTCTCGTAAGTTTTGCCAGATCGCTGAGAATGTCACGCACTTCGTTAGCATCTTTATTTCTCACATTATTCCATGCACGTTTAAATGTCAGAGCAGCGTTCTTGGCTGATACGCCTTTGGTGGTTACATCTTTGAATGTCTCACATACGATTTGACATACAGCTAATAGTTTTATTATATTTGTTCGTGTTTCCTCATCTATGACCGCCGGTTTCATATCTGTATCCAAGTAACCCAAAAGAAAATATATT